>OX457041.1:38322330-38427330 GCA_949752735.1 Lumbricus terrestris
CCACCACCGCCGGCGTTCTTCGTCGATAGGTCAGTAAATCGATTCCATGGTCGACGCCGCATCCACCGCCACCGATGCTTTTAGGCACCGTCGTCGTCGTCCCGTTCGCAGCTACATCAGCAAAGGCGGAGGAGAGGAGGGCGGAGGGAAGGAGGGTGGAGGGAAGGAGGGTGGAGGGAGCGGCGATTATGTGCTGGTCACTGGTGCGAATCTCAGAGGGCAAGCGTCCACCCCAACCCCCACCACCACCACCACCATCATCATCGTTATCATCATCAACATCATCATCATCTTCACCCCTAATGACATCAGCAGTTGAAGATGGAAGTAGAAGCGAGGAGCAGGAGGGCGCATGGTGGTGGTCTCGCCGCGAAGGGCGATTATCGTCCAGTTGAGGTGGGCCGCCTCGGTCGCAGTCACCACCGGCGGCGCCGCCGCCACTTCGATCAAGGCACACAGTCGTCGTCATTATCCGTCCGTCGCCAAAGCCGACAGGGACGCCGCGGCGATCGAGCCCGGCGGGGACTGACCGTCGGCCGTGGCTGGCTGCCGTGTCCGGGGTCCGAACGCCACCCGTGCGTCTCGGAACACTCCACGACAAGTAACCGTCCGAATCGCCATAATAATCCTGTGAGTCGATGAAAGCCTCTGGTCCCCTCTCTGGCTCCCCTTCTAATCCCCTTTCTGGCCCCATTGGTCCCTCCGGCCTGGTGCGTGGGACGAGGCCGCCGTTTAAGTCATTGCCGACGACGTTTGACCGAATTCCCTCGACAGATCGGCAATTGAAGGAGGGCTTTGATCCGCTTCGCAGAGTGGGGCACGAGGCGAAGGCAGCAGCGTCCACTGGGATTCCCTGCACCGGGTAACGGTCGTTTGCAAGACTGGGAATTCCCGGAAAGCCTTCCGTTCTTTCGTTTTCGTTTCTACTTTGGGTTTGCCGATCTGCGATCTGTGTAGCTTTGCCTGCGTGCCGTCTTTCCACTTCAGAAGGATCGACGACTGCGCTTAGCTTTGCTCGAGGGACGAACGATTGGAGGAAGGGTGGCGGGTGAGGATGGGGAGCAAAGTCTCGTTCGTTTCCCGATGGAAATTCTCGCAGATTAAGGAGACTTCCGTCGTCTCTTCCTTCGAAGGTCGTCTTCCGGTCTGTGTTGTTCCTGTTCTCCTGCATCGAAAGGTTCAGTTCTGAGGCTAGATCCACTGCGTCACTGAAGTTGTTTGTAACGTTCAGGCAGCTGTGTTGGAAGGTTACGTTGCTGTCTCCAACAGATGAAGGATTCTCCCGTGCAGAACAGCAACGGTCGCTTCGTACACAGCACTGCCGCTGTTCCATCGTCTCCCTCGGCTCTTCCAACAGATGTCCCTTCGACTCCCTTGGATGTTTTAACACATCATGCCTGTTGTCAGTAATTATAGCAGAGTTTAGACGACCTTCGACGTAATGACCTGTTGGCGTGTTCGTGACAGTACCAGATTCTGCAGCCATGGGTAACAACAACTTACTGGTGCTGCTACGAATGCATTCGACACCTGCCGTCAGACTAAGGAACTGTTTGCATGTCGCGTCTGCTCCTCCTTTGCCTCCGCCGCCTGGTGACGTCGACCGATGACGTAGAGGCTTCGTCATCGTCGTCATCGTCTGCTTCTCCTTTGACGTCATCCGACGACGGCTGGTCATCATGCGGTCTCTGTACATCTCCAGACTGGTCATCAGGGCGCTGACCGGATCCACCGAATCGAGCGTCTGACTGAGCAGGCGATCCAGATGGCGCTCGAAGACGTCCAGGGAAGACTCCAGATTCCTTCGGTCGGATTCAGTCATCGACGAGGAATCGCCGCTCCTCATCCGTGGATCTTTCTCGTCGAAACTGCTTCCTTCGTCCGCGTCCTCGTCGTCATCGTCGTCGTCTGTGGGTCTGTGTCCTTCCTCAAGGACTTCCTCGAGGGTCTCCTCGAAGCTGAACGTCGTCGTCGTCGACTCACTCGGTCCTCCTCCGATGCTTCCGAGGGCGCGTGAGGGACTGCTGCCAGCGCCTCCTCCTCCTCCTCCGCTGGAGTCATCGCCGCAGTCGTCGTCGCTGCCTGGAGAGAGACGGATGGCGGCCGCGTCGGAGTCCATCAGCGACAGCTTCCAGTTGAGCACGTCCTCTGGGCTGAAGACCTCCTCTGCCGCTGGTCCGATGCTGACGACGCGGCGGGGCAGCGACCCAACGAACCCCCCGGACACGGACGAGTAGGACGGGGCGGCGGTGGCCCCACTCGACGGAGGTCTCCCTTCGACGAATGTCCGGTGAACGTCAGAGCTCGGAAAGCGACGAAGGTCCGAGAGTGGGAAGGAGTGAGCGCCACCGCAGCCACCGTGGCTTGAGTTCGTTTCCTTCTGGGAAGAAGGAAGGTGAGGAGGAGGCTGGCGGTTGAGCGTGGAAGACGGGCTGCCCTTGCGGCGACTGGGTAGGAGGACGTTTCCGAGGAACCAATCGAGCTGTTCGCTGCGTATCGACGAGGAAGCGGCGGTCGGAGGTGGAGGAGGAGGTGGTGGAATGGAGTCTAGTCGCTTGGGTGGTGTTCCACTTTCGTCTGATCTTCGTGTGGAAGAAGGTCGTCGTCCAAGTGAACCATCGGGAGATTGAAGGATGCGTCCGCCACTGCTGGACACCGGCGAAGGTTCCCCCCGTCCCACCTGGTTTCTCCCGGCCTTCGAAAGCTCCGTCGTCGTCGTCAGCTGCTGTTGGAGGTCTGGAGCATCGCGGCCGAAGATACTGAACCCGATCTTGCGATCTCCGGGGGTCGCCTGTAGATGGCCGTGCGTGACACAGCTGTCGAATGAGCTGGACCCCCGTCGTTCCTCCTCCGTCGTCATCGCGGTGGGACCCACTCCCCAGCGTCGTCGACTCACACCGGGACTCATCACAGCCGCCGCCGCCGCCGCCGAGCCATCCGAGCTGTCCCCTCTGGATCCCCTCCCTCGAAAACTGGACGTCTTCTTGAGGGACGATGAAGCAGAGCCAGAGTGATGCGAAGAGTCGCAGTCGCTGACCGTCCTCGTCTTCGATCCCCGACAGAGGTCAGTGTTCGGAATCCAGACGCTGATGCCGTCCCACCGCGGAGGAGGAGGGGCAGCGGCGGCGGGGGATGCTGCTGACGATGACGACGAGGCTGCTTTGTGCAGCTGGAACGGAGGAGGGGTCTTGTGGCGGATGACCCGTCGCGGACTCGGAGAGGCGGATGTCCGGACGCAGAACGTCCTGTCCAGACTCTTACTCCGGTTGTTGTCGCTGTTCGTCTGGCCAACATCCACCACTCCAGCGGCGGCGGAGGAGTCGGTGGTTCGATTGTTCCACGCCAGTGTTTGATGGTCTTCCATCTTATCCGGAGGAGAAGGGTTCTTGCTAATCCAGACGGGCTGATGATGGAGTTGAGCATCGATGATATCGTCCACCACGCACCTTCTGCCTCCTCCTCCTCCACCTCCTCCCCCTCCTCGGGCTACCTCGCCATCCGGAAACTGCAACTCCAGGGGCGCTCCGCAGTCGGCGCAGTTTCCGCTGTGTGGAGTGCCTCCGCTGCCGGAGCAAGTCTCGCTATCCATCTAGTGGCAACAGCGGATGGAAACAAGATGCGCAGTTGCTGCCGCTGTTGCAGCTGCTGTCGTTTCTGTGTCGGCCGCCGAAAGGGCGAAGGAGACGGGGAAGAAGAGGGATGAGGAGGAGAAGGAGGAGGTGGTGGCGGATGTAATATGCGTCCACATGCATCCACAACCTGGGTAACTGTCGAATTGGACGTCGTCTGTACTTCCACTTCTCACACATCTATTCCTATAATCACAGATTTTTATTGCAAATTCTGCGTCGTCGGCGATGTCGGCAGCGATGTCGGCAGCGATGTCGGCAGCGATGTCGGCGTCGGCGGCACCCAATAGAAACGCCGCCAGGTTCCTACATATATAAAGCCAAGACACAGAGAATATTAGTCATCGGTTATTGCTCACTTTGCAATAAACTATGGAAGTATCCTGGGAAAATTAATTGCCAATAACGGCTTCAGTTGATTGGTTTTTACTCCGTGTTTCTACGTATATCCCTTGAATAGATCTTTACGGATCCCTAATTTATACAAGCAACAGCAGCTTGTTGTGGTCCTGCCCTCCAGCTGTTGGAAAGGACCATGCATGGGCTAGCATGGTATTTTATGCACATAATTAAGCGCTGATTAAACATAATACTCAGATAGTAAATCAGAATCAGATAATAAATCAGACATTGAATCATAATATTGTGATAGGCAATATTGTCTCGTAACCACCATAGCATCGTCGTCATCATCGTCATCATCATCATCATCATCATCATCATCATCATCATCATCATCATCGTCATCGTCATCGTCATCGTCATCGTCATCGTCGTCGTCGTCGTCGTCGTCGTCGTCGTCGTCGTCGTCGTCGTCGTCGTCGTCGTCGTCGTCGTCGTCGTCGTCATCGTCGTCGTCGTCGTCGTCGTCGTCGTCGTCGTCGTCGCCGCCGCCGCCGCCGCCGTCGTAATCATCATCATCATCATCATCATCGTCATCATCATCATCATCATCTAGTTGCCACTATGTTGGTTGTTATATAATGATGTCCATTCGTAAGAACAAAGACATCACGGATAATTATATCTCTCCGTCTCTCTGCTTATTATTACAAGCAGTCATTTAAAACACGAACCTTACGTCGTTTATGAACCAAATACCAATAGTTATTTACATTGGAACAACAGCACAGATGCCGCTTCTGAAATAGGCCTCTATACGCGAATCCATTCATACACACTTAGGCTTACATATATATACATATTATATATATATATATATATATATAGCCT
This sequence comes from Lumbricus terrestris, assembly GCA_949752735.1. Classification (NCBI taxonomy): domain Eukaryota; kingdom Metazoa; phylum Annelida; class Clitellata; order Crassiclitellata; family Lumbricidae; genus Lumbricus; species Lumbricus terrestris. Next base: position 38,327,193 of record OX457041.1, read on the forward strand.
ATATATAAAATCATCTTTGCATATAACTGGTCCATAAAATAGCATATAGGACCATACATGTATGAAATATACAGATGCGGATGTAGAATTATTGCGGATGTAGCTGTAGAACTGCATTTACAAATGGGAGTCTATGCAACGTAATGAATTGATAATTAAATTGAATAAACTGATACCTATTTCTGACCGTCTCAAAAGTGTTCAGTTAAGCGTGAAGCCATTGTAAATGCGATGGCTGCTGCTGCTGCTGCAGCTGCAGTATCCAATGTTTTAGTATTGCTGGACCCTTCCGTTCCGCCGGCTTCCCATTCCACTTCCAGCGAAACGTGATCAGAACCACAAAGTGCTGTTCCAGCTTCCCATAACATTATATGGACGATACTCGTGTGCTATTATTGTCGTAGCGACGATTCGTGATAAACTCAACCTGCATGGTGTTGGTTTGCCAAGTGGTCATCGCCGGTATAGAGGCACAGCTGCGAAGCACCGAAGTGACCAGTGGTCAGTCAAGAGCGGTACCGGTACCGGTACTGGTACTGGTACTGAAGATTCAGTTTCTGCTGAGTCATCGCAATAATGCTAAGTGAATCCTGGATCAGTTCGATCAAATGGGTTCAATATAGGTCAAATGGGTTCAGTAGGTCAAATCAATATGAAAAGAAAGGAAATATGGTCGGGTACGAAATGACCCCGCGATGGAAGACGCTCGGGTAGGATTGCACGTTGGCTGTCAGAAAGCACTAGCACCGCCGTTCAATTATTTAACCTCTATCGACCATAATTATAATAATAAGTTGTGTAATAGGACAGTTATAACACGAATCTGATCAAGCCTATTGTAACCTAATTAATTCCGCTGATATAAAGAGCACAGAGCGTCGATTGGTAGCTCAGAGTCAAAGTCATAAATTCATAATAGTCTTTAAAGAGGGCAAATTGAAATGCAGTCAGTCAAATAAACCAGAATTCGCGTTATCTGCTGAAACGGACCAATTCTATGCAAAGGACGGCGTTGAAACGGAAATAGACGAGGACGATCGAGAGACGAGTTTGTTATTCGGATTTTAAAGGCAGAATTAACAGAATTCTGGCCAAGGGCTGTTTCTAAGGAATTTTTAGAACTGCACAACTTCTTCTTTCCTTTCCCATCATCCATGGCAAATTACTTCCAATCGGAGGACAATGACCTTTTTGCTAGTTTCAACTGTAGGCTACAGAAGTGCTTCTACAACCGCACAAATTCATTTAGAACCGCACATTTTGTGTTCAACTGCACGTTAAAAACGACCTGTTCTGCCCTGAATTGAAAAGGAGCGCAGGACATTTCCCTTGGACATATATTCCCCCGGACATATTCCTCCGGACAGTTACTCCGGACGTTTTCCCCTCCAAATATAGGACGACTATCCATCCGTGTTCCGAAATAAACTTAAAATGATCAGTGTCTCTGTAACCGAGAACAAGACTAGTTACCAAATATTTCTTTCAATTTTTGGTGCACCTAAACAAGTGCGCACTGGTTACAAGGCATCTCTATGTTATAATTATAAGCGAATGGTAAACGTGTAGCCTAATTAGCATCGTAAATTACTCGTCATTGGATGGTTTTCGCGTTGATCAAAAACAAGTCAGATTGACCAAAAGGAAACCTTGCTAAATAGGTCGAAGAAGATAACTTTTACTAAAATAGAAGTGGTATTTATGAAAACAAACTCGCCAACATTAAAGCTGGATGAATGAACAATAATTTGTAAATACATAGACGTTGTTTTAATGGAAAATAGGGTAATTGCTGCGTAAAAAGAAGTTGGATTAGTTGAAAATAATAATGCTGCTGCTAGCGAATAATTTACGACGCTAAAATACACGTTTGCCTAAACGAAGTCCATAAAACGTTCTACAATCTCTTGTCAGCCCTGTTTGTATGTGCGTAATGTAGCCTAGGTGTGCGTGTGTGTATGCGTGTGCATGCGTGTGTGCTTGTGTGGATATATGTGATTGCCACGCATGCGTAGAAGACGGTAGCAGTTTATGTTGATTTGTTGCAATGCCATGCAATGCCATACAGTTCGTCTAAACAATGCTTGCAACTGCAGACAAAGCGAGGGAGAAATTGGACATTTTTTCAGACAGGACTGTGATGAATGCGAATCGAATCGGTTTAAGCGAGATTACATTTCTATGAACACATTTCGCAAAGCTTCTCTTGGCGACGTCGGAAATTGCTGCCTTGCTGAGCAAACGTTGACACGAAGGTCGGTCATTCAACGACCCATCCTACCCTCCGTAGATTCAATTTAGACATCTAATAGAATCGTTTTCGTCGGTCAATCGTTCGAGCTATGGACGACGACCTAAGCGCACGCACGGAAAACTTCTTTGTGGATATGTAGACGGAATGTCGGCACAGATTAAGGGCTAGTCGAGAGGAATTTCTTAGCTAAAATCTTATCGTTTAACCATAATATCTAATCACGAGGTTTACTCCACGAAATCACAAAGAATTACTGCGCTCAAATCAAATCAAATCAAAAAAATAGACCTGCTAACGTTAAAGTTCTTTAAAGTTCCAAAAATCTGTGTGTTTGCGGAAAGAAAAAGTGCAGTATATATATATATATAATTATATATATCCTACATAATAATTATAGTTCACTCATTATATATATATAAATATATATATATATAGCCTACATAGCCTAATTATAGTTCACTCATTCTCAAAGGAAGCTGTGGCTTCCTGAAAAAGTTGAGAGGATTCATATAATTAATAATGACCGTCTTCTGACGTTGCAAGGTTTCTGCGACCTCCGTATACAGCCATACATAGGAAAATTATATCCTGACTCATACATCATAAATATAACGTAGGCTATACATGAGTTTGGTAGATTGGTCTATAAGAAAATTATGCTATATGCCTATCCTTACTTCATACATCATAAATTGGACCATATGTATATGGTATTGATAGATTGGTATGTATACATTGTATAGGCCCTATATAAGCAAGCTATATCCATGGGCGGAGTTTGGTTTCCGTTCTTGGGGGGGGGGGGAGGGGGCTAAAAATAACTTGGGCTTTGTTGGGGCGTAGACTTGGTCCAGAACGAGCGGCGCCCTGAAAGTTGATGACCTTTTTTAGTCATTCGATTGCGTGAAAATAGCCATTTTCCCCCGAAAACATTTATGAGTTTAGACCTTTTGGAGGGGCTAAGCCCGTAAAACGATACCATTTTCGTGGTAAAAAAGCTGAACCTGGGCCTTCTTGAGGGGCTTAGCCCCGTAGCCCCTGATAAACTCCGCCCATGGCTATATCCTCCTCACATAACACATTATGAATAACTTAGGCATAAATGAGTTTGGTAGATTAGTCTATATGATAAAATTAGATCCAAACTTCACACATCATAAATTGGCTCTAATGAGATTGGATTGTCTCAAAGCTATTATATGTCCTCACAGCATGCATCATAAATTAACCTAATTGAGTTCGGTATACAGTATCCCGCAGAGACTGGTCCAAAGCCTCCAACAATTAAACATCTTATTGGTTTTCAAACATTATGAATAAAATTTATAAAACCGCCCTTTTGTGACATTATTGTGTTTACCTTATATTACCATTTAAACTGTTCAAATGGTAAAATTAAGGTAAATGCTAATCTAACAAAAGAGCGGCTTTATATATAGTATTTAGAAAAATGGACAGTGGGACAGAGCGGTCAATCTATCTGTCTCTTTCCTGTCTTCCTCCTCCTCTCTCTCTCTTTGCCTGTCTGTCTGTCTCTTTCTTCTCTCTCTCTCTTTGCCTGTCTGTCTGTCTCTTTCTTCTCTCTCTCTTTGCCTGTCTGTCTGTCTCTTTCTCTTTCTCTTTCTCTCTCTCTCTCTCTCTCTCTCTCTCTCTCTCTCTCTCTCTCTCTCTCTCTCTCTCTCTGTGTGTGTGTCTCTCTCTCTCTCTGTGTCTCTCTCTCTCTCTGTGTGTGTGTCTCTCTCTCTCTCTCTCTCGCTGTCTCTCTCTGGCAGTCTTCCATTGACCCCTTACCCTGCGGTCAATTTCTTTTTTCTTCGCCTCTTCCCAATCAATCATTTCTTTTACTCCTGGCCAACATCCATCCCTCAGATCAACCGCCCTCCACCTCCACCTTCACATCATCCACCTCCTCCACCTCCTACGCCTTCTCCCTCTCCTCTTCTTCCACCTTATACTCTTCTTACTCCTCTTTCTCCTTCTCCCCCTCCATCTACTCCTCCTCGTCCTCCTTATACTCCTCCTTCTCTTAATATCCTTTCCTCCTTCACTCCATTGAGTGTTCACTTAATCCAATCGCTCGCATGGCGTCGCTAGCATTATATGCACCAACATCGTTATCGCATTATTTTAGCGTGTTCTGCCTTTCTATAGCGACGTATAGTATTGTATAGTCTACATGGACGATAAATGACCAGAGCCACCGTCGACAACAACACACGACGCACCCACCCGACCGCACTTCACCCGTGTATGCGTCATTTGGACATTTAGATTCTGCAGGAGGTCAGTAAGTAGGTAAATAATCTCTTCTGCAGGAACTCCGAACGCTTAACTCAATAATGTGACTTTTTATGTACGTGGTCTAACGTTAATAAACCAGATCAGACATTATTTTTGAAAATGGCATTGTACGATATAGCTTACAGTTGACTGAGTTGAGATCTGATAGGCCGATTGTGGCCAGTGGAGGATTCTATTTAGGGCCTATAAAAAACATTATAGCCTATTATAAGGTAGGATAAAAACTCTGAATTGTGTAAAGTGAATTAACCCTGTAATAATTACTGTAATAATTATACTGTAATAATTACATTGTAATTAATAATAATAATAATAATAATAATAATAATAATAATAATAATAATAATAATAATAATAAATATAATAATAATAATAATAATTACACTGCAATTAATAATAATAACACTATAATTAATAATGATCATACTGTAATAATTATACTGTAATAATTACTGCAATAATTACACTGTAATAATTATACTTTAATAATTATACAATTCGCTTTCTGGTGGTATCCTTTGCCGTCATGGCGATGAGCGATAGAGAGCGACAGAGGGAGGCATCAATCACACCAGACTTGTCGTTAGCTGACTTGAATTAGCAACTCCACTGTAATATACAATGTAATGAGCTTTTGACATCAGCCGGGACCAAGCATATTGCGCAGCTGACTGCAATGTTAATGTTATAGTCTGCACAGTTAAATATTTGGGGTGTAGTCCGTGTAATTTATTCCAAAATGGTGAACGGGAAAAGCATTTTTGTCGCGAAAACTTCAAGAAAACATCCTCTCCAAGGTCACACCAAGGTCATGCACAGTACAGAGAAGGAAGCAGCAGGAAACAAAATTCGAAGGTGAACAGGGCAGCACTGCAGCTAAAGGAGTTTGGTGATTATTTACGATTGCTAGTTCCGAAGGTCTTCAGGCTCACTAGTGCTGAAGATGGCAATATTGTAGAGACGCATTGGCGACTGTAGAGTGTAGGCCTATACGGTACCAAAGACGTCTTAGATTCAAACATTGTTAGCTTGTTATTTTTGGACTATGGGTATATGCGAAAGCGTATGCGTTTGTGTGTGTGTCTGTGTGCCTGGACGTGTGTGTTTGTTTGTCTGGGTGTGTGAATTGAGGAAAGTCGTGGTGATTGTGCAAAGACGTCGGGCATCGAGACTGTCCGTAGACTCTCAGAGACTTATCTCAGAGACGTTATCATCACCACATTCTTACGCATCTCCAGAACGATCGTCAACAGCAGCAGTAACAGGGTGAGACAACGGCCGTCAGAAGGGCAGAATGAGAAGAATGAATGAGAAGAAGGAAGGAGAAAAATGATGAGAAAAAGGAAGGGCATGGTGCACGTGGACGAAGAGAAGTTGAATTTGGGAAGACGGAAGCATGCAGCTGATAAAGCAAGAGACGATTGCAAATTCTAATCCATCGTCCGATCTCCGTGCAATCATCAACAGCTGCGTACGTCTCCACTCCATCCTCCTCCTTCTCCTCCACCTCCTTCTCCTATCTTCTTCCTCCGCAACAGCCTTCTTATCTTCCTCCTCCTCCTCCTCCTCCCTCTATTTTCCCCTCCTCGGTGTCCCTTCCACCTTCATCTTCCTTATCTTCATTCAACCTCTTATCTTTTCACGCCTTCTTTCCACTTCGTGAGGCGCCTAAATCTGGACGTCCACAAAAGTCCACATCGTTTCCACATCGTTTCCACATCGTTTCCACATCGTTTCCACATCGCTTTCATATCGTTTCAACGACGTTTCTACTTCGTCTCATTGTAGATAATTAACCTACCGAGATAGAAACCTATAAACGGACAGTTGGTCAGTTTTGAGAGACACCAACGAACCTAATAATATTTATTATGGTCGTCTCTGATGAAACCAATAGTTCTGCATTCTCTTATAGCTATAAGATATGTTATAATATTATATTTAGGTTATAATATGGATAATTCGATTCCTGGAGAATTGAACAGATGTCGCTAAACGCAGTCGTCCTATTATTATACGTTGTCAGCTTCTTGTGATCAGAGTTGGATCGATGGAACACAACTGCAGGCGATGAATAGACCTATGTAGACAATGCTACATCTTCCCAAACTAGCCAGCAATTGTTAAGAAGTGAGTCAATGCCATTGCCAGGTTTATAAATGTACGCTCACGACTCACCACTCACTCTCACCTCAATACACACTCATTTGCTCGCTCACTCACTCACTTACTTATTCACACACTCACTCGTTCATTCATTTTCTCACTCGCACATTAACTTATACCCTTATTCGCTCACTAAGGTATATACACTCACGCGATTATCAGCACATTCACTCCATTCAATCACTAGCACATTCACTCCATTCAATCACTAGCACATTCACTCCATTCAATCACTAGCACATTCACTCCATTCAATCACTAGCACATTCACTCGTATACACTCTGTGAGCTAATGTTGTATAGTCTATATAGTCAGTTAATGTTTAGGCGTACGACTAGACCAGCTCAAGGTCAGCGTCTAGACAGTTAGGCCTGCAGGTGACAGACTGGCGGGAAAGTTGGCGCGGCTCGGCCGACCGTCGCCGGAGAGCGCGAGAGAGAGAGGGATAGGCAGACAGACAGACGGACAGATAGAAGGACAGAGCGGCAAGGGGAAGAGTGTACGTCTAGACAGTGAGTTAAGTGGTAGAAGAAGGAGTTGGTAAGAGAGAGTAGAAGACGTTTTAGAGAACAGTGGAGTTAGATAATAATAGTTGCGTTGCTGTCATTGAATTCAAGCGTTTGTCGTAGTTGATCCTTTGTTGTGTTATTTGTTGTGTTATGAACGAAGAAGAAAATACAAGAAACAGAGCTTTGTTGTAATTGAACAAGTTAAGAACTTTAGAAACTTATACACTAGCTTTAGATACCGAAATACAGTGACTAGGTTAGGCCTAGGCTGCGCTACTGAACACTGAAGAAAAAGGAAGAAAACTTTGAAGGTCAATTGGAGGTTGACATTTTGGTGACAGCGGTGGGATACTGAACTCAAGCAAAGGACGTTGGGATAGCGAACTCATTTGGAGGAATATTTTCAATTGGAGGAATATTTTCAATTGGAGGAATATTTTCAATCGGAGGAATATTTTCATTTGGAGGAATATTTTCAATTGGAGGAATATTTTCAATCGGAGGAATATTTTCAATTGGAGGAATATTTTCAATTGGCGGAATATTTTCAATCGGAGGAATATTTTCAATTGGAGGAATATTTTCAGTCGAAGGAATATTTACGATTGGAGACGCATTTCGGAGTCTGGTGAGAAGATACAACGGGCATACGAATAACATTACGACAACGCAACGCCAGAGAGAGGTATACAAAACTTGCTTGTTTACCCAAGGAGCCATAAGAATTAAAGTCAGCCAATCACAGATATTCATAGCCACTCCCTCGATTCTTCACGGTAATCACTGAAGTAAAGAAGTAAGATGGAGAAACTTACAGAACAAAAGCAAGCCAGTATAAAGAAGATGTCTTCTGATCGATTAATAAAGTTATTAATTGAAGAGGGTCTAGACGTAGAAGAAGTCGAAGAGATGTCTAGAGAAAATTTGATGAGAGCATTAGCAGAGGTTTGGCTTAAAAAGGAAGCTGAAGAGAAAGGTGCTGTGGGTGGCGCTGAGGAGAAACCAATTGAAAAACCACCGGCACCGATGTCTATGGAGGCGTTGATGCAATTTATGATGATGAGGGAGGAGCAACGCAGACAGGAAGAGAAAGAACGGAAACAAGAAGAGAAAGAGAAAGAGGAACAAAGGAGACAACAGGAGAAGGAGAAAGAAGAACAACGTAGACAAGAGGAGAAAGCGAAAGAGGAGCAACGCAGACAAGAAGAGAAAGTGAAAGAGGAACAACGGAGAAAAGAGGAGAAAGAGAAAGAAGAGCAACGTAGACAAGAAGAGAAAGAGAAAGAGGAGCAACGGAGACGAGAGGAGAAAGAACAAAAACAAGAAGAGAAAGAGAAAGAGGAGAAACGGAGACAAGAAGAGAAAGAACGGAGACAAGAAGAGAAAGAACGGAGACAAGAAGAGATTGAACGAACAGAAAAGCTTCGACTAGAGGAAAAAGCAAGAGCAGAACAAGCAGAAAGGATGAGACAAGAAGAGATACAGATGCAGAAGCAGCAGTTCCAGCTTCAGCTAGAACAACTGAAAAGAGATCGTGACGAAGCTGAACGAAGAAGAATGGAATTGATGATAGAATACGAGAGAGCAAGGAAAAGTGATGAAGAAATACGAAAACAACAGATGGAAGAGCAAAAGATTCGTGAGGAAGACAAAGAAGCCATGCGTTTGGCAGAATTACAAAGAGCCGAAGAGATTCGACAGGAAGAATTGAAAATGGAGAAAGAAAATTTGGAAAAAGCGGAAAGAGAAAGGGAAGAACAATTAGAATTAGAACAAAAGAAACTCGCTCTTAAGGAAGCTCAGCTCCGAGAAATGGCTATAGAAAAGGAGGAACGCAGAAAACAGTTAGAATTGTTGCAGCAAAAGATAGAACAAGAAGAACTGCGTAGGGTAGAAGATCAAAATAGACTGAGGGAACGAAATGAAGACGAAAGAAGAAGCCGTGAAGAGTCAGAACGAAACAGGATCAGAGAAAGTGAGACAATGGTGTCCAAGATTAAAAGGATAGGTGATGCAATGAAACACGTATTACCTAAGATGCCATATGATATGATGGAGGTGCCATTATATTTTGAGACAGTTGAGAATGCATTCAACAGTTTTACGGTGGAAAAGCAGTTTTGGGTCAAATTGCTGTTGCCACTAATGACGCCTAGAGCAAGAACGGTGTTGAACCGATTGTCTTTCGCTGATCTAGACGATTACGACATAGTGAAAGAACATTTACTGAAAGAATTCAAATTGACAGCGAGAGAATATCGATCACGATTTGGAGATGCGAGGAAAACGGCAGAAGAAACATACACGATGTTTACAGCAAGATTGAAGAATCTGTTGAACTATTATGTCAGAAGTAGGCGAGTGGGCAAAAGCTACGAGAAGTTATTTGATCTGTTGGTGGCGGATAAATTGAAAGAATGTCTACCACCGGGTCCACTACAGTTCGTACTAGCAAAAGAGGGTACTGAATGCTTTGAAGCTAGTAATGTTGCAGAACTCGCAGACGTACACGTGAACAATCGAATTGGTCTAATGTTTCAAGACAAACCGAAATATGAAGCATGGGGAAATAGTTCGAAGCAACCCAGGTGGAATAGTAATAACAAAGAAACAGGAAATCAAGCCAGAAATAACGAAACAAGGAATGATGGTGCTCCTGGAAGACAGTTTGGTCAAGATAGAAGAGAAGCAACGGGTGACAGACAAATGTACAGTCGAATTCCAGTGATGGGACGCCAAAGAGAAAACAATACAGCGTACAATTACAGGCGGGAGAGCACTGAACAGAGAGGGATTGTTAAAAAACGTTGCCATAATTGTCAGTCAGACCGACATCTGATAAAGGATTGCAAAGCACCACCCAGAATGACAAATCTGAGAAATAGATTTACTCGAAGTGCAGAAAATCTCAGAGTAAATCAGATACAAGTAATGAATGCACCGAATCAGTCTGAAGAACAAGACAACCGCGAAACGGAAGTGAAGTCAGTGATGAAGTGCACGCCTCAATTTGCTATACAGAGAGAAATAGTAAATTCTGCTCCAATTAAAGATACTGGTCGAGAAACAGAAAGCAAAGATGAATGTCAACGTACGAAGAAATCTTTACTACAGCATGTCAATGTAGAGATACGTGGAAATGATGACAGTTGTCATCCCGTGCAAGTCAGAGCGCTGATCGACTCTGGTACTGAGATTCCAGTAATCAATGAGGAATTGTTGAAAGGAGCGACAGTGGAAGAAATTGGCAGAGTACATTTGCAATGTGTGGCTGGAGAACCCATTCCAGCTAAGTTGGTGAAAATCGAAGTGCGGATGAGTTGTCATAACGAAGGAGGAGATTTGAAAGACAAGGGAGTAAATATCGCGCCATATTTAACCTTGGTGTGTGCCAGCATTCCGGCAGTCTTGTGCAAAGATAACAAAGAAAAGTTCTTGCTGCATCCAGAGATAATCGCAGAACTGAAAGAGGTTCCACCAGTGAATGTATTACAAGGAGAATTGCAAGTGAACGTGACTACAAGAGCACAGAGTCGGAGAAGAGAAGTGGAAGAAGGAGAAGAGGAAAAGTCAAATGAAAGTTTGCTAGATGAGGACACAGAAAGCGATGATGAACAAAGCGTTCAAGAAGAAGAAGAAGGAATAACATCCGGAAACAATGAAATTGAAGAAGAGATGGTTGCATGTGAACGTGATAATGATGATGATTCTGAGAATGATGGTGAAATAGACACGAGTATGAGGGATTTGTTTGCCGAAAATACGAGTGATGAAAGACAATTAGCAGACGCAAAGAAATTTGAAGAGCAGCAGAGAAATGACGAGTCACTGAGGTCGTGGTGGAAGATAGCTGAAGACAAAGGATCAGAGTTTAGTGTGGTGAATGGGTTGATGTATAAGAAGCATCAAATGTTGGACCAGTTGGTGTATCAGTTGGTGTTGCCGAAGGAAAGAAGAATTCAGGTGATGGAATTGGCACATGAGTCAGTATTTGGCGGACACTTGGGAGAAGAGAAGACAAGGGAACGTATCAAGTTGTCCTTTGTGTGGCCAAGAATGCGTAGAGATGTGGTGAAGTTCTGCAAGTCCTGTGAGAAGTGTCAGTTGAAAGCACGAAGTTTGGTGATGGATCGAGTGCCGATTACACCAATACCAAGAGAGGATGTACCGTTCAGAAGAATGACCATGGACGTCGTAGGACCAATCGAACCGACTTCAGCAGCAGGGCATAAGTATTGTTTGTGCATCGTGGACTCATGTACAAGATGGCCGACAATATTCTTGATGAAGTCATTGACCGCTAAGGCTGTATGCGAAGCTTTGATGAAGCTGTTCATGGATGTGGGAGTTCCGTCAGTAATCACGAGTGATAGAGGAACGAATTTTACAGCCAGTCTAACAAGAGAATTTCTGAAACTGATGGGGTGTTGTCCTCGATTCGATTCGCCAGGACATCCAGAAGCGGCAGGATTGGTGGAGAGATGGAATCAAACGTTCAAGAAAATGATTCATCATGTCGTTGTGGAAAATCCGAGACAGTGGCATAAAATTATTCCATTTACAGTCTGGGCATTGAGAGAAGTGCCTAATGCAACTACAGGAGTGGCACCGTATTTGCTGGTCTATGGAAAGTTGCCGAGAGGGCCACTCACCATCCTTAAAGAAAGCTGGACCAAAGAAATAAATCTACCACCGAACATTGGAGTACAACCGGCAAAGTACCTGAAGAATTTAAGAGCAGACATGGAAAAGGCCTTGACATTCGCCGAGAGCTGTGCTGAAGAAAAGCAAAAACAGTACGCCAGTCAATACAACAAAAGAGCAAAAGATAAAGAATTCGAGCCAGGAGAGAACGTCATCGTGCTGTATCCAACGTCAACCAATAAATTGATCTCCCGATGGCATGGTCCATGCACGGTCCTGCAAAGAAGATCCAAATATTCGTATCTGGTGGACATGAACGAAAACGGTCGACGGATTATTCATGCTAACAAGATGAGGAAGTTCATTACGAGAACATTGTCTTGTGGTCTGATCGTGGAAGAGGATGACGAATTTGGATCAGTGGTAGAAATACCGCTGAAGGAAGACTATTCAGAGACAAAACAGAAGTCACTTCAATTGGATTACGAACAAATTGGACATCTGACCAGCGAACAGCAGAAACAATTACTTGATGTACTGAATCGATATGCAGATAGATTTTCAGACCAACCTGGATTATGTACATTAGTAGAACACGAAGTGGTACTGAGACCAGACTTTCGAGAAAAAGAATTCGTGGCATATCGAATACCATTAATATACCGAGCAGAAGTGGAAAAACAAATACAAGAGATGCTGAAAGAAAACATCATTCAACCATCGTCAAGCAGAATGGCAAGTCCACTTGTCATTGTCAAAAAGAAGAATGGATCCTTGAGATTGGCTTGTGACTACAGGTACATTAACTCTTTTACTGAAAATTGCCGATATCCTATGCCAATCGTCAACGATGTCTTGAGCAAAGTTGGAAAATCCAAGTTCATTTCTGTTATGGACTGTCGCAGTGCATATTGGACTTGTCCTGTGAAAAAGAGTGACCAATGGAAGACGGCGTTTGTTACACATAATGGACTGTATGAATTTACGCGTGTTCCTTTTGGAATGATTAACTCTGGACGGACTTTTGTAAAAGCGATAAATATGATCTTGCAACCGATTCATGATTTTACTGAACCTTATGTTGATGACATTGCAGTGCATTCGAATGATTGGGACAGTCATTTAAGACATTTGGAATTATTTTTGAAACAAATAAGACTGCATAATGTAACATTGAACTTGAAGAAATGTGTGTTTGGTAAGAGTGAGGTGAAGTTCATCGGTCACCTCATAGGATCAGGGAAGAAGATGATGAATCCAGACAGGATTGACAGTTTAATTAATTTGAAGAAACCTGAAACCAGGAAGGAAGTGAAGCAAGTCTTAGGATTTTTTGGATTTTACAGACAGTTTATTTGTAATTTTGCTGAAATTGCTAAACCATTGACAGACTTGACCAGCAAAAAAGTACCTGATAACATTGTTTGGACTGATGCACATCAGAAATCTTTTGATTCCCTTAAACAGATTGTCTTATCAAATGTGATTCTATATATGTTTGAGGTTGGGAAACCATTTAATTTGTACTGTGATAGCAGTGATTTTGCTGTGGGAGCTGTACTGTCTCAGGTGGACGAGGAAGGGATTGAACGTCCCGTTTCATTTATCAGTCAGAAGCTGACAGATACTCAGAGGAGGTGGGCGACGATTGAGAAGGAAGCCTATGCAATCATATGGGCTTTAAACAAGTTGAAAGAAATTCTTATTGGTTCTAAAATCAATGTTTTTACAGACCATAATCCTTTAGTTTATTTGACTGAATCAATGTCGAAATCTGCTAAATTAGTCAGATGGTCTTTATCATTGCAAAATTTTGACATTCTGTTGAACTATAAGAAAGGTAAATTGAATGTAGTAGCTGATTGTCTGTCTAGATTGTAGTGTAAGATATTTTATGATGTATTATGTTATGGACTATTTGCATTGTTTAGTTAAAGTACGTTCGCTAATTTTTATAGATAATTAGCTCTCTTTAAAAGAAAGGAGGGAGGTAATGTGAGCTAATGTTGTATAGTCTATATAGTCAGTTAATGTTTAGGCGTACGACTAGACCAGCTCAAGGTCAGCGTCTAGACAGTTAGGCCTGCAGGTGACAGACTGGCGGGAAAGTTGGCGCGGCTCGGCCGACCGTCGCCGGAGAGCGCGAGAGAGAGAGGGATAGGCAGACAGACAGACGGACAGATAGAAGGACAGAGCGGCAAGGGGAAGAGTGTACGTCTAGACAGTGAGTTAAGTGGTAGAAGAAGGAGTTGGTAAGAGAGAGTAGAAGACGTTTTAGAGAACAGTGGAGTTAGATAATAATAGTTGCGTTGCTGTCATTGAATTCAAGCGTTTGTCGTAGTTGATCCTTTGTTGTGTTATTTGTTGTGTTATGAACGAAGAAGAAAATACAAGAAACAGAGCTTTGTTGTAATTGAACAAGTTAAGAACTTTAGAAACTTATACACTAGCTTTAGATACCGAAATACAGTGACTAGGTTAGGCCTAGGCTGCGCTACTGAACACTGAAGAAAAAGGAAGAAAACTTTGAAGGTCAATTGGAGGTTGACACACTCACTAGCACATTCACTCCATTCAATCACTAGCACATTCACTCGTATACACTCACTAGCACATTCACTCCATTCAATCACTAGCACATTCACTCGTATACACTCACTAGCACATTCACTCCATTCAATCACTAGCACATTCACTCCATTCAATCACTAGCACATTCACTCCATTCAATCACTAGCACATTCACTCCATTCAATCACTAGCACATTCACTCGTATACACTCACTAGCACATTCACTCCATTCAATCACTAGCACATTCACTCCATTCAATCACTAGCACATTCACTCCATTCAATCACTAGCACATTCACTCCATTCAATCACTAGCACATTCACTCCATTCAATCACTAGCACATTCACTCGTATACACTCACTAGCACATTCACTCCATTCAATCACTAGCACATTCACTCGTATACACTCACTAGCACATTCACTCCATTCAATCACTAGCACATTCACTCCATTCAATCACTAGCACATTCACTCCATTCAATCACTAGCACATTCACTCCATTCAATCACTAGCACATTCACTCCATTCAATCACTAGCACATTCACTCGTATACACTCACTAGCACATTCACTCCATTCAATCACTAGCACATTCACTCGTATACACTCACTAGCACATTCACTCCATTCAATCACTAGCACATTCACTCCATTCAATCACTAGCACATTCACTCCATTCAATCACTAGCACATTCACTCCATTCAATCACTAGCACATTCACTCCATTCAATCACTAGCACATTCACTCCATTCAATCACTAGCACATTCACTCGTATACACTCACTAGCACATTCACTCCATTCAATCACTAGCACATTCACTCGTATACACTCACTAGCACATTCACTCCATTTAATCACTAGCACATTCACTCCATTCAATCACTAGCACATTCACTCCATTCAATCACTAGCACATTCACTCCATTCAATCACTAGCACATTCACTCGTATACACTCACTAGCACATTCACTCCATTCAATCACTAGCACATTCACTCCATTCAATCACTAGCACATTCACTCCATTCAATCACTAGCACATTCACTCCATTCAATCACTAGCACATTCACTCCATTCAATCACTAGCACATTCACTCCATTCAATCACTAGCACATTCACTCCATTCAATCACTAGCACATTCACTCCATTCAATCACTAGCACATTCACTCCATTCAATCACTAGCACATTCACTCCATTCAATCACTAGCACATTCACTCCATTCAATCACTAGCACATTCACTCGTATACACTCACTAGCACATTCACTCGTATACACTCACTAGCACATTCACTCCATTCAATCACTAGCACATTCACTCCATTCAATCACTAGCACATTCACTCCATTCAATCACTAGCACATTCACTCGTATACACTCACTAGCACATTCACTCGTATACACTCACTAGCACATTCACTCCATTCAATCACTAGCACATTCACTCCATTCAATCACTAGCACATTCACTCGTATACACTCACTAGCACATTCACTCCATTCAATCACTAGCATATTCACTCCATTCAATCACTAGCACATTCACTCGTATACACTCACTAGCACATTCACTCCATTCAATCACTAGCACATTCACTCCATTCAATCACTAGCACATTCACTCATATACACTCACTAGCATATTCACTCCATTCAATAACTATAGGCCTATACACTTAATCACTCGCACACGCATTTCCTCTCACGCACACACTGATTAACCCACTCAATACTTTACGGCATAATATACTTTACGGCACGTATGCAATAGCTGCCAGCACATCTTGCGTATATGCAGATGCCAAATGCTCCTCATTTGACGGAAATATCTGTTGCAATTACGACACTAGACAATTGTGTATACTGTGCGAAAGAACGTTCTGTTGTAACACCAGTTCTGTTCTTATAACAGAGCTGCATTTGAGCAGTATGTACCTGTATGCTCATGCTCATGATTAGAAACACGTATATTTCCTAGTATGATATAGGCCTACTTGTACAACCAGATGGTTGTTGAATGTCAACCAATCTGTCAGGCTTATACAAGACGTTGTACACCATAGATATCGCTTCTGCACGACTCAGATCTTTTATAAGTTTTTCGCCCCAGTTTTGTCGTTAAACACAGTCAGAGAAAAATCATAATTATGGTAAACGCACGGCTGCAGCAGAACGACCCGCTCCAATGCCTACGTTATACAATATACATGTATCATATAGAGTGTGATTTGATGGACTTGAAAAAAGCGGGTGAGTTGAAGCAATCGCAATTAGTCTAGTGCGTGCGTGGAATGATATTCCAGATGGAGAGACCCACAATCAAATGTCTCAGCCTGTCTAATCGAAGTGAGAGCTAACAGGACATCGTTCTTCCCCTTCGTTCTTCCCCTACGTTCTTCTCTTCGTTCTTTTCCTTTGTTCTTTTTCTTCGTTCTTCCCTTCGTTCTTTTTCCGTTCTTTTCCTTCGTTCTTTTCCTTCGTTCTTTTCCTTCGTTCTTTCCCTTCGTTCTTTCCCTTCGTTCTTTCCCTTCGTTCTTCCCCTTCGTTCTTCCCTTCGTTCTTCCCCTACGTTCTTCTCTTTGTTCTTTTCCTTTGTTCTTTTTCTTCGTTCTTCCCCTCGTTCTTTTCCTTTGTTCTTTTTCTTCGTTCTTCCCTTCGTTCTTTTCCCGTTCTTTTCCTTCGTTCTTTTCCTTCGTTCTTTTCCTTCGTTCTTTCCCTTCGTTCTTTCCCTTCGTTCTTTCCCTTCGTTCTTTCCCTTCGTTCTTCCCCTTCGTTCTTCCCTTCGTTCTTCCCCTTCGTTCTTCCCCTTCGTTCTTCCCCTTCGTTCTTTCCTTTCGTTCTTCCCCTTCGTTCTTTCCCTTCGTTCTTCCCCTTCGTTCTTTCCTTTCGTTCTTCCCCTTCGTTCTTTCCCTTCGTTCTTCCCCTTCGTTCTTCCCCTTCGTTCTTCCCCTTCGTTCTTCCCCTTCGTTCTTCCCCTTCGTTCTTTCCCTTCGTTCTTCCCCTTCGTTCTTTCCCTTCGTTCTTCCCCTTCGTTCTTTCCTTTCGTTCTTCCCCTTCGTTCTTCCCCTTGCTAAAAAGAGCATAGAGTTCAAGTTGCTACGAGATGACAGAGATGAATATACAAAGTTCAGACAAATAGGATGCGGTGCAACCAAGAATCCAGCGAAAAACAAGTGCAGCAGCAACTCGATAGGAGATGCACTGAGAAACATGGATGAGCTACATGTATAGTGAAAGACATCACACACAGTCACGTGCAGACATGCAAGAGCATAATTATTATTTAAACGTAAGAAGAAGAAGGCGGCCAATGAGGCGAGAGCAGCTGAACGAAGAACTCGATCAAGGCGACCAATTAGCTCAAGTGACTGCAGACCTACAAGTGCTGAACAACTGCGGCGATCAATAATAACAATTCTACTAGTGACAAAGACATGCACTAGAACAACGACAGCAGCATATATCGTGTGTGTGTGTGTGTGTGACAGTGTGTGTGCGTGTGTGTGTGTGTGTTTGTGTGTGTGTGTGTGTGTGACAGTGTGTGTGACAGTGTGTGTGTGTATGTGTCTTCTCTGTGTGTGCGTGTGTATGTGTGCGGGTGTGTATGTGTCTTCTTTCTTTGTGCGGGTGTGTGGGTGTGTGGGATGTGTGTGTGGGGTGTGTGTGTGTGTGTGTGTATGTGTGTGTGTGGGTGTGTGTGGTGTGTGTAATGTAGAACATTAGCAATAATAAACTATAATTATACGAATCCATTGCTCAGCAATAATACTAATATGATCACTGAACAATTAAACGACGAAAGGTTAAACTGAAAACTCGATGGAAATTGTCGTAAATTTACGGAAATGGAAGAAAGAAGGGAAAGCATGGTTGGGAGAAAAAAGAGTAGAAGGAAGGAAGGAGAAATCGGAAGTGAGGAAGTAAGAGAAGAAGGATGGAATGCGTAGGAATGAATGGAGAGGAAGGACGAAATGAGGAGCAGGGAAGGTATTGGGAAGAGGGAGGAAATGGAGATAAGAAAAGAATGGGAAGGAAGAAGTAATTAAATGGAGAGGAAAGAAGACATATAAGGAGTATCGCCCTCCTCCCCTATTCATGCGCTGGACTGGCACTTTCAGAGTTCAGGAGGAGCGAGGAAACGGAGAGAATGAGGCGGCTAATTAGAGGGCAAATCCGGACATTGACACAGGACTTGATCCGGAACATTGACACAGGGCTTGATATACAATTAGATGTTTGAATACGCAAGCTGATGCTGTGATCGAATTAACTTGAGTATAGAGCATCAAATCGAATGAAAATCGCTGGTCAATTCAGAAAAGGCGATCAAACAATATTCACTAAAATTATAGCAGCAGAAGAAGAATGTTTGGAAATGAATCCCATTCGAATACGTTTGAAGCGCCCTCTTTGGAAATGTTCAAGAAGAAGAAATCGATGACATGGAAGAGGATTAGGAGGCCTACATGTATATCCGGATGGAAAACGCATCCCAGTGGAAACGTCGAAGTTACTGAGAACCGACGAAGGTCAAAGAGAAGATGAATTGCTCCGCAGACGCATTTAGATCAGACGCGGAAACCGAATCAAAGCGAATTATTATCCAACAAAAATTCACTTGCGATCAACTAATCGACCGAAAATGACACGCCCTGCAGAGAAACTGGCCGTGCCATGAGAGACTGTCCGTGCATGGTTTTGACCGGCCAAAGCACAAACATGATCCCTCAAAGCAGTTCATGGCCAGTGGCGGCGCCAGGATTTCAGTTTTGGCGAACTGAATCCTCGAGGAGGAAATTTTCCATTTTCATTCGCCAAAATTTCTCACGACCTTTTTTTAGTCATTTGGTCGAAATCTCATGCATATATTTCAGTCTTTTAGTTTTTAGGGAGTTAATCATGGAAATATTTAATTCTAACATGTAAAAAACCCCGGATGGCCTTTTTAGGGGGGGGGGTTTATCCCCTAGCCCCTCTGGCGCCGCTACTGTCCATGGCTTTGGTCTTGCGAATTATTGCAGTCAGCGCTGTTCGGATAGGAATGGACCGAGAAGCTGTGTCACAGATTGAGGGTAAGAGTATACATGTACCTAACTGATTGCTGTGTGAAAGAATATTAACACTGAATGCTAGTAGCTTTTATGAGGTAGGCATCCTTAAAAGACATTTTTAAGGTCCATTACTAATTATGTTGGGGAGGGTATGGCAATAAAATCATTTCGTCCCCATCACATGTTACTTGACTTCTCGAGTATTCCATGGCGACCAGGACCTGGAGGAGGGAACATTCGACTGAAGCATCGTGCACTTGATAACAGCAGCAGACAACCGCGGGTAAGTGGCTGAGCATGATGGATAAGAAGAAGAAGAAGAAGAAGAAGAAGAAGAAGAAGAAAATGATGCTGATGAGGAGGAGGAGGAGGAGAAGGAGGATAAAGAAGAACAAAGAACAAGAGGAGGAGGAGGAATAAGAAGAAGAAAAGGAGAAGGAAATACAATAGGAAGAGGAGGAGGAGGAGGAAAAGAAGAAGGAAGAGGAGGAGGAGTAGGAAGAAGAAGAAGAATGCTCAGAAGGTGGAGAAGAGGGAGAAGATGGAAGAAGCTGAAAAAGAGAAGGAGAACAAGAACAAAACCAAAAAAGGAAGAGAGCAGGAGACGGAAGAGCGGATGCCGTTGGTTATAAGGCTGGTGGTGGTGGTGGTGGTGGTGGTGGTGGTGTTGGTGGTAGAGAGGAGAAGGAGGACATCCCACCGGAAGCAGAGTCTGAGTGCTAATCATGTCCAGCGGCTGGCAGGACAGACGACGTCGACTTCGACGAGTATGATGGAACACGCACTTGCAGCAGCAGCAGCAGCAGCAGCAGCAGCAGCAGCAGCAGCAAAGTCAGCAGGAATGCATGGAGTCTGGATTGAAATTAAATTAGACGATGCCCTCGGCCATTCCCCCTTTCCCCCCGCACCGTGGGGAAACGGAGTCACACGGCGGCGGCAGCTGCAGGACACAGACGCCAGCCGTATACCCAAAAAGAAACCAGACAAGAAACCGCAACCCGCCCCCTCCCCCGAAGACAGTCCCAGACGCTTGCCCCTCCCCGCCCCTGCCTCTCCCACTTCCGGTACATGTATGGACGACTGACCGGTGGATTGCTGCATGTCTCTTCAGGCATCACACGGCATCAATCATATCGACGGATAATAGGGAAAACTAGAACCAAGCGGAGACGGAGGAGTCGGAGGCAGGGGAGTCGGATACGCTATATGTACAGCAGCAGCAGTAGCAGCAGCAGCAGCAGCAGCAGCAGCAACAACAACAGCAGGAGGAGGAGGACACGGTGGTCTTCACTTCTTCTTTGATGGTCTGCCTGCATCGATACCTACATAATTCGTAAACATGTACGTGCGCCTGCATGTATGCGTTTGTGTGTCTATACAATACATCATACATGATCCACAAACGAATAAACTTGAATTCTGTACATACCTGTAAGACATAATAAACCTCGATAGTCTTTTCTGCGTGTGAATATAATTGCAGTTTTCAAACAATTGCGTGTACACTCATATGACTACTGCATCAGCAAGTGTAGGCCTAGATACGTCATGCATGATGCATGGCTAATGCTATGCCTTAATTGCCTTATACATGAAACCACATTCGCAGTTCTATATAGCTGGCTGTAACTCCGCCACTCCATGGTTGCACTCTACGGATTTTGCCAATATCTTGGCCAGAAGTAAGAATTTGGAAATTAAATTTTACAGGCTTAAAGATAGTTCGCATTTACACACGATGGCCAGATTATATCACTTTTAGTGTGACCACCCACTGTTTTTGACGATTCAAAAACGTAAAGCAACGTCAAAAACAGTGGGTGATCTCACTAAAAGTGGTGTAACCTTTGTTCTGCTTAAAATATTTTGATGAAATCTGGCCGTCGTGTGGTAAACATGAATTGTCTTTAACCCTGTAAAATTTCATTTTGAAATTTCTACTTATGGCCAAGATATTGACAAAAATCGTAGGAGGTCTTTTTATGGCCCACCCTGTCTATCTATATATAGAGGCGATGGTAGCTATATTTGGAAACTTAGGAACGGTTAGCGCTTGCACGGTAGGGAAAACTTTTGTAGCGATCGACGATTACACTCCGCCCATTGATATGCGCAATGGTGGAAGTTTTGGAAACGACCGAAGTAAACACGAATTGGCAAGAGTCGTATCAATCAGACAGAACCAGTCTGAATCGAAATGATGTAGAGACCGCAGTTACATCCATGGGTGGAACATAGGGATCGAGTGGCTGCTGCAGTGGTCCATCGTGTCTATTCTATTGACAGCTCTGGGCTGGAAAAGTCGTTGGTGGGAAATTGCGTGTGTTAAGACATCGTGTATACGAAGAAGATTTAGATGTCATTTAGATGTCATTTAGAAGTCATTTAAATGTCATGCCAGTCAACGGTTTTGTTTTGAAAACCGCAAAAACTCACAGATTGTCTTTCACCAAGTTAATTGAGCTAGATTACAAATCGCATTAGTCAGTAATGGCCCGAGATCATCTATTCATTCTATTGGGTGGGAACTAACAGAAGGGGTGACAAGATAGGCCTATATCTATATAAACCGCTATATGCCCTTATACATAGGCCCTACGTTTTCATATTTAGCCTATATCTTTATATGCTTCGGACCCACACTAGGCTATACCCAATCAGCAAAGTTGTCAGCTGCCTATAAAGACCTCGCGTGACACCAGAGAATCCCATTACACACTCCTATACTGGTTCTATATTGACTGTATATAGAGCAATAACCTTTCGACCAATAATATAATCCATGCCAAAAACCAAACAAGCGAGTACCCTCAGAAATGTTACACATGTTTAAGTTTTCTGCAAAATAATCTTTCGCTGTAGTGATAGGCCTACAATCCTTGACAGTGCGCACTGACTGCATGGAAATGTGTCTATATAGGCCTATAGGGCTTTGTGTATGCAACTACTTGCAGATAGCTAAGAAAAGCTCGGCTGGTATACAATATACATGCAGTGTTTAATATTAATTCCTTCAATTTAAAACTGACACACAGCAGTAGGCCAATACGGTACAGTTTATAGTATAAAAAAATCACAGGCTATTACAGGAGTCGAATCTAATTGTCTGGCAGGCATGCAATGCGCCAATTTGTTCCACTGCTAATTTGATCAGCGCCGTCTTCCGAATGGAAGGCTGAGTCGATCCTTTGGAGGGCATACCGACTTGCACGCTTCTGGAATTGTTGCGTATCTATCAAAAGATTCAAATCTTGTATACAATAAATGTAGTTTGATGGTAGAATAAGGCAGCATTGAAGCTGCTCAACTCTGATATGCAGTGACGGTGATCGTGACGTATTGGTATCGGTATACACAATTGAGTAATGATAAACAAAACTATAGAACTAATAATACTTCATGCATTAAGTATACAGCATCTGTTAACACTATTGCTAATGTCACATGATCGCAATATATAGTAGGCTAAAGGTGACCTGTCAACAAGAAAGCTTCTCTAATAGATAACCCTTCGTATACCACCTTACCTAGACAACATTAATTTTACCAGATTATATACTATTCAAGAACTGCACATGTATTTTTACTAGGTCTAGGTCTATAGCGGTGGTGCACATATCCAAATGCCCATTATTCTGTGACCGCTGTCAACTTGTCAAGTCATGCATGTAGTCAAGCATTCTATTACTGAATGCTAATTAAAATTCTTGAGCACACACAGCTTCAAGATAAGATAAACCGGAATTGAAGTGGATGTGCTCGCTGCTGATTGGCCAGAATAATAATTATTAGCCATGCCTAATTAATTAATGTAATAAAATTTCACGATTAGCCATGCCTAATTAATTAATTAATGTAATAAAATTCCACGATTAGCCATGCTGTTATATGTGCCGCTTTGTGCATCAAGCGTTTATTGATTCTACTATACTATTCGTAACTTAACGCTTTATGTGCAGTTCACACATAATATAAGCCTCTCTATTTTCAAGATGATTATGGGGCTGTTGCCTAAGGCATCTTTAATCGGGGGGGGGGAGGTTATTGTTCTCGAGGGCGTTGGCAACAATGGATTTTTCGTCGGGGCTATTTCCCAGGGAGTTATTGGCCTCATTACTAACATTTTTACGCTGCGTTTTATCACCATCTGATCCATGGCCAACCCATCGGACGCGCCGCAGCTCTCGTGAATTAGCTGGCGGGCTGCACTTAGCTTTAAAGTCGACCTTTAAAGACAGCGACGACGATAGATGTGCGTATAGTATAGTATACCCTTGGGAACCGATGGTTATAGCGGGTAAACGCTGCATTACTTTGCGAGAGCATCTATAGGGGTCTCTGTGGTATTTTATTCTGGCTGCATGGTATGTTTGTGTGTTGATTAGCACAATGGTTTATTACAGACAGCGTATATATATAGGAATAAAGGTCGATATATGTAATACAGTGATACATGCAGGTACATTATATACACGTACGTCGAGACCTATACATTGTACAATATAAACCATAAATTATTACCACTTTTATACTTTCTGATTCTGTTCCGTTGCATTCATCTGCATGATGGTATATCCAATTGATGGTATATCCAATTGATGGTATAATATCCAATTGATGGTAGGATATCCAATTGATGGTATAATATCCAATTGATGGTAGGATATCCAAGTGATGGTATATCCAATTGATGGTATATCCAATTGATGGCATATTCAATTGATGGTATATCCAATTGATGGTATATTCAATTGATGGTATATTCAATTGATGGTATGATATCCAATTGATGGTATGATATCCAATTGATGGTATGATATCCAATTGATGGTATGATATCCAATTGATGGTATGATATCTAATTGATGGTATTATATCCAATTGATGGTACGATATCCAATTGATGGTATATCCAATTGATGGTATAATATTCAAGTGGTATAATATCCGCGTGTATGGTACATCCACGTGGGGGTCTGCAGCTGCGAGTTGTGACTTACATACATGGTCGTCTAAATATGTCTGGCTTTCGCAGGAGGCAATTGACGATATATCCCGCAACGTGAGAAGACGATTTGCATATAGATGTATTCATCGTTGGCGACACATATCGTATAAGAGCGGCGACGGAGGCTCGACGCTGGTTCCCTGGTCGAAAGCGAAGCAATCCAGTTATCCGCTGGTACGAACTGCTACACGTACATGGACGCAGAAGAGGAATCGCTTGACCGAAAGACGATCATTAATCCTCCGTAGCCTATACACAGCGTTCATATAGCGCATATACACACGCCTATAGCGTACATAGACAGCGTATTATACATGTACACAAGCGTTGTACATGTATATTATCTCGTGCATAATATGATGAACCCAACTCATGGACAAAAGAATAAAGAACCGTGGAAGGCAACACCAGTGTCGTCGTTGTCGTCATCATCATTGTCCAATCAATAACTTGGAGTGTCGTTTAATTCCGGTTGTTCACCGTCTGCACACCGTCATCGGCGACAGAGGAAAGTGTCCGCTCACCGCGGGGGGCGGGGGGGGGAGGGGGAGTGGGGGGAGGGTGATAAAGGCTAGACTGCAGCGCCGACAGTACATCAGTTGAGACCGTTAACTGTAGAGCGGTGAGTAAAACCCTGGCAACTGCATGCATGCTGCATTAGGCGCCGTCTTTAAATTCTGGTTGGCGTCCGGTTGGCATCAACGGTTGGCATCAACGGTTGGCATCAACGGGTGGCATCAACGGTTGGCATCAACGGTTGGCATCAACGGTTGGCATCAACGGTTGGCATCAACGGTTGGCATCAACGGTTGGCATCAACGGTTGGCATCAACGGTTGGCATCAACGGTTGGCATCAACGGTTGGCATCAACGGTTGGCATCAAGTCTTGCATGCATCCTACTACTGTTCGACATTAGACTGGAGTGATATAAAATAGGAATTCATAAAAATGTTTCGTCGTAGCGATATCGATGAAGTCAGAACATAAAGTCTCTTTATTTCGCAACGAACATGCTTTTAGTCAAAGATGTTGCACTGAAAAGTGTTTCGACTGAAGAACAAGCTGCAACAATCTGACGTCCAGCGTGTCCATGCAAGTGGTCAGTTGGTCAGCTATGAATTGCCATTTTCAATTCGGGAAAGGCAATTTGAACCGAGGGTTGTTTAGGTCCTCCATATCTCCCGCCATGCACCATGTCTGAAGTAATAACAGCGTCACGCAAGCTAAGTCGACGAGCTTAATAGTCGCCTTTGAATTGTCATTTGTAGTAAAGAATTTATGGTGCACGCAAGGCAGTCGGTCAGCTGCAGCTTGAGTTCTCAGTATAGGCATTCATTCTCTGCAAAAGCAACTTTAACGACATCTCACAGAGCAACAATGCACGCTACATAGTTTGTCGAAAAAATGTTGGCAACAGTTGTTACAAAGAAACTGAAGATTTTCAGAAGAAAATCCTCTGTTGGCCGAGTTTCTGCCTCTCACTTTTCTCTAGGCCCTATGCCTGTCTCTCTGCCTGTCTGTCTGTCTGTCTCTGTCTGTCTGTCTGTCTCTATCTCTCGCACACAATTAACACCCACCCACAAAACACACACACGTATACTATAGCTAGCTAGGTAAGAGAACAAGAGACCTTGAATAAGCGCTTCCCACAGTTACTGGCAGTTAGCAATGCATTGTGATACAGTTGTAGTTCAATATAAGATGTGTGCCGTTATTGTGAGTTAAACAGATAGTTTCAGTCGATTATGCCAATTATTGTGATTTGTCGACATAATATTATATAGTTGCGACATATCTAGCATATTAGTTTTGTAGCAATGAAGTCGTCGGCTAATTCTAGTGTTGTAGGAATTACTATTGTTCTGCAGAATAACTGTATTTAGCTAAGAATATTTAGTATGTAGAGTAACCAGCCTATACATGTAGACTACGTGTGAGCAAGCGTAGAACTGTAGAGGATGCATTGTACTGAAGACCAGTCGTCTTTTGCTGAAGTAATTCTTTTGAGGTAATGTATATATTATTATTGTTGGAAGTGAAATTGTCAAAGATTACGGTTGGTCACGAGATGCATGGGTCGGCACACTGTGCTAAGTAGACATTTCCGAACGGCTGCAAAATGAAATTCTGCCGCAAAGCAATTCTGTTATCTGCCGCTCATACAGACGAAAGGGCCGTCACGTGACTGGGGTCGAGGGTCATAGAGCAGAGTTCATCGCCCTCTGACCCCGTTCGTGACAATTTCGAGTTATAGGCAGCAGCGGCCGAACAAGGACCAGAGCTTCAAAGTGGACTTTATGCATCGCCGATCGATAAACTCACTTAGCTGTTCTGGCTATGGAATGTCTATGGTGGTGGTGGTGGTGGTGGTGGTAGTGGTGGTAGTAGTGGTGGTGGTGGTGGTGGTGGTGGTGGTGGTGGTGGTGGTGGTGGTGGTGGTGGTGGTGATGATGGAATAACTATGGTGGTGGTGGTGGTGGTGGTAGTGGTGGTAGTGGTGGTGGTAGTGGTGGTGGTGGTGGTGATGATGGAATAACTATGGTGGTGGTGGTGGTGGTGGTAGTGGAGGTGGTGGTGGTAGTGGTGGTGGCGGTGATGGGTGGTGGATGAGCGGGGACATTGGGTAGGGAAGGGTGGCTGCAGGGCAGAATCAATTCTAGACGGGATACTTCTGGATGACCGCTGACCGGTCAGTTTTGCCCAGCTGTGATGCGACGCGACTAAGTGACACTTTGGATTTCAATTCAGAAACGTGATGAATTGCCGCTGGGGCGTGCAAATACGAATCATTCCCTCGGTTTTTTATATAGCGCTCCTCATATTATTCTTAACTACAAATCGTTCCAACGCATTCTCAAACGAGTCGATCGTCGTCTATAACGTTCGTGGAAAATCCTTCGTTATTTTATTAAAGTCTTTATCGTCAGCCTTTTATGATCTGGAACCTCAGATGACGACGTGACTTCTTTCATGACAAGGCCTCAATCGGCCGACCCTGCAGTGCAAGTCCCTCAGGAGACAACGGTCAGCTCCGGATGTAGCCTACTATTTCTCCTTTCACTATACTACTCCTCGGAGTAGAGTTCTGGAATCTATATACCGTCGTTATGCACTTCAATCCATTCCTTTTGATCAGCGCTGAAATCAGCTTTCTACTGCAGGCTTTATAGTTATTGGTTATTCGTCTATTTGATTCCGTTGCCTCTGATCCATGTCTGTGTAAGAGTAAACCAAATGTGACTTCCATTTAAGCTATTATGTAGGCTATAGCTTAGCTGTGTTTTCGCGGAGATTTTATTCTAATGTGCCTTAACCACGCGTTATCTATATAGCAGTTCCATTATATATATATATATATATATATATATATATAAGAACGCCTGAACGGCGCTATATATTGAGATTTTGGATACATCTACATTCAACCGAATCTCGCCGGATCTCAGATCTATAGCGCCTTAGATTTGAGATATGATACATAAGTTATAAGATCCGATACCTAAACAAGAAAGCCCGTCGCCTACAATAATATGCTTTTGCTAGCAGCCTTTCACTGCACATTAATCGACGATATTATTCTTGTTTCACCTATTTTGCACGCCTATGCTTTCCAACAAAGAATAGCGAGTTATCCCGTATTTGTAGGCCATAGGCTATGCTGTTAATTTTCTACGACTTCTAAATGATGCATCAAATAAAATTTTCAACATGCTTATAATAGAGACTCGTGTGTAGTTTTTCATTATTTAAATTAGTAGGCCTATACACAAGCCACATGAAGCTGATTTATAAGACCTACTCAAAATACAACTATTGTTATAGACCTGTACTTTGTTAACCATTACACAAGCACGTTATTTAAATTTTTACATACTCAGTTGAATTGCTTTGGCGCAGTAGGTGTGTGGTGGTCACGTGGTGTAGGGGCATGTTCGAAACTTAGAGACGGAAGGCTGCGGGTTCGAATCCACCTATACTCCTATAGAGTCGCTGCGTAGGGACCCTGAGCAAGTCTTTCACTCGCAATTGCTCATGCATGCGCTTCGGCATGAAACTCAGATTCAGTGTCCGCGCTGTATAGTCGGGAGCGCCTCTGAGTAGCCATCTTGAAGTGGCGCTATAGCAAGTGCACATACATACAAACATACATCCTTACATATATACAAGTGCACATACAGTCATACGTATACAGACAAGTGCACATACGTACATACACTGTTCTGCACAACTGGAATTTTCATTTTTAGGCCTGTTTTCCGAACAGAACGCCTTTGACGTTTCTTTTTTACTCTAGTTTGTGCATGGTGTAATAAGAGGAGACATAGGGTGATGATGATGATGATGATGATGATGATGATGATGATGATGATGATGATGAATTGATGATGATGATGATGATGAATTGATGATGATGATGATGATGATGATGATGATGATGATGATGATGATGATGATGATGATGATGATGATGATGATGATGATGATGATGAATTGATGATGATGATGATGATGATGATGATGATGATGACGATGATGATGACGATGATGATGATGATTATTATTATTATTACTATTATTATGACTATGATGATGATGATGATGATGATGACGACGACGACGTCGACAATGATGTCGACAGCGATAATGTCCATAAAAGCAATGGTAATAACTGGTACAATAACAAGAAAAGAAAGGAAAGGTAGCGATGACATGCTTTGTCACAATTATGTTTGCTATTGAAATACTATTGAAGGTGAGACAATAGCAGGAGAATGAAACGATTTTTTCCCATTTTTGAAGCCTTCAATAACTTTCTTCTTCAAAAGTATTAGGCTATGTAAACGAAAGGAGAAAATTAACCGTAAGAATACACGATCTTCATTATCTTGCAGCGACACACATAGGCATGTATAAATATATATATATATATATAGAAATATATATATATACACGACGGTTGTTTCACTAACTCGATGCTTTTAAGCAGGGCTTTTTTTAACGTGCAGTTGTACACAAAATGTGCAGTTCTAAACGGATTTGTGCAGTTGTAGAAGCACTTCTGTACAGCTAAAAATTAACAAAAAGGGTCGTTGTCCTCCGATTGGGAATAATTTCCCATGGAGGATTGGAAAGAAAAGAAGCCATTGTGCAGTTTTAAAAATTCCTTAAAAACAGCCCTGCTTTTAAGAGAATTTAATACTGGATCACGTGACCATCACGTGACTACGCTTTATGTGGAGACGAAAGGGCGGGCGTTCCCATGTCTGGACAATAAAGTCAGGAACGACCGACGAACCAAAACGAAGGCACACGTCCTCCTCATCCCTCCTTCTCCGTCTCCTCCTGAATCCTCCTCCTCTTCTTCCTCCTCCCCTCCTTCCTTATCTTCTCCTACTTTTCCTCCTCCTTCTCCTCCTCCTCCTCTTCTTCCTCTTCTCCCTCCTTCTTCTTCATTTCATCCTCCTCCCTATTCTCCTCCTCCTCCCTCCTCCTCCTCCCTCCTCCTCACTACTCCTCCTCCCTCCTCCTCACTACTCCTCCTCCCTCCTCCTCACTCATCCTCCTCCTTCCTCCTCCTGTAGACCATACAATCTCTCTCGACTGCTATACAGCAGCAAGTCATCGCTCGTGCACATATCGCTTTTTCGTCGGATCATCGCTGCACTTCCTTTGAATCCGACAGACGATAATCTAATCAAATTGCCAAACTCTCGTTAATCCTTAATCTGCCGACCACGATTAATATTTAATCCATATAATTATCATCATCCTCTTCTCCTTCCGGTGGCGTCCATCCAAAAAACAGTTTCCGTCGCTCAGACTTCAGCTGCGTGCATGGCTTAATATTAGGCCTATATACTGCAGCCCTTGCCCCAAATACACTGCAGCCCCTCCCCCAAATACATTAAGCCCCTTCCCCAAATGCACTGCACCCCTCCCCCAAATGCACTGCACCCCTCCCCCAAATGCACTGCACCCCCCCCCAAATACACTGCAGCTCCCCCAAATGCACTGCACCCCTCCCCCAAATGCACTGCACCCCTCCCCCAAATGCACTGCACCCCTCCCCAAATACATTAAGCCCCTCCCCCAAATGCACTGCACCCCTCCCCCAAATGCACTGCACCCCTCCCCCAAATGCACTGCAGCCCCTCCCCCAAATGCACTGCACCCCTCCCCCAAATACACTGCAGCTCCCCCAAATACATTAAGCTCCTTTCCCAAATGCACTGCATCCCTCCCCCAAATGCACTGCAGCCCATCCCCCAAATGCACTGCACCCCTCCCCCAAATACACTGCAGCCCCCTTCCCAAATACATTAAGCCCCTTTCCCAAATGCACTGCACCCCTCCCCCAAATGCACTGCAACCCATCCCCAAATACACTGCACCCCTCCCCCAAATACACTGCAGCCCCTTCCCAAATGCAGATCGAAGACCGGGAAGAAAAGACAATCTATGTAGGCCTATACACAATCGACCGCGTAGGCCTGTATAACAGTGTATATTGATGGGACTATAAATCTATATACTGCGCACATTTGCTTTACGTTATACTGTGTATACATAATTATATACAGCAACTGATACCCGATTATATCGCAGGACCTTATACATAATTATATTGCTAAAATAATTAATTAGAGTTTGGAACATTAATTTTGTAGGCCTTCAGATGCTATCATTGCTATAGTATGACATCCAGCGTATTCATAGACTCCTATCTCTGTTAATATTATAGAGCCTATCCAATTACTTAGTAATTAGTATACATTACTTCATGCACATGGTCATTAGATGCTTGAGATGAAAACCTTGTGAACGCAAGCTTCCTGAAAGTTGATTGCATTGTCTTGTCTCCTATAAATGGGACATAAATTATATATATATATATATATATATATATATATATATATATACGCCAACCGCGTGCAGTATGCGTGCAGTATGCGTGCAGTATGCGCGCACCCATTCCACAAGAGTCACTGCCAGTCCCACACAATCCCAACCTAATCAACTCTGCTTAACAGATCGCGTTCGTACACCCATCTACGTGCAGGCCATATACTTCAAAACAAATGAGCTCAAATAGGCATCTATACTTAAAATACAATTGTATTGGCTTATGCGGGAAAGACGGGTTTCTTTCGAAAGCCCACATTATAGGTATAGTATGTATTACGTGCATGCATATTTATGTGCTTTTATATCTACATGTCCGAATGGATTTCGAGGAAGGCAACGCATTCAAAATTTAAAGTAGGACCTGTTATAGGAGAAAGCAACGCAAGATCGGGATTACGATGGACGTATACAGCAAAAATCCACTAAGACTTAGGTTTAGACTCACAGTAAGCATAAGAGAAAGAAAGGTTTGAGCAAACAACAAACCAGAGAGAAATAGACAGACAGAAGAAAAAACATAGACCTACCAAGAGATAGAGAAACAGACCGGCAGAAAAAACACATACCTACCAACAAATAGAGATACAGACCTACAGAAAAACACAGACCTACCAACAAATAGAGATACAGACCGACAGAAAAACACAGACCTACCAACAAATAGATATACAGACCCCGACAAAGTGGGTCGCTGATGAAGGCACATCGCCGTTGCTGATTGGTTGGCATCAGGAATTGATGCTATACGTCTTTTACTGCTGGCGAATGACGAGGATTAGGTAGCCCGACTTAACATCAAATAATCTATTCGACGCTGAATTACTATTATTGTATTTGTGGTAATAGGAATCCTAAGAATACACAGAATGACTAAAAATCACTGCGGAATCAAAATACGTAGCCCTACTATACTCGACGATTACTCGTGATAGTATATAGCACTTTCTGCCATCAATACTATTAGAACTTGTGGGATCGAGGGATATTAAGTTGCGTGACCTTTAACGAGATGTTGCACAAGACAAGAGGACAAAAGGTAACGGTCGGAGAGACTTCCAGCAGTCCAATACAAACATATGCAGTTGCTTGTATGCACTTCAATCCAAACATTACTGCTTTACATCAGATGCAATCGACCAAAGTCAAAGTCACGTCGATCACATCTTCTACAGTCTTCTATTGTGCAAAAACAAAGGGTGGTCTCACTAAAAGTGATATAACTTTTGTTCTGTTTGAAATATTTTAGTCAAATTTGACCATTGTATGTTCAATCAACCAATTCGCTTTATTGCAACCAGAAAACAAGATGACATCAAAAACAGAAAATATGCATGCATTGGCTACAATATGAATTGCCTTTAAACCTGTAAAATGTTATTTAAAAATTCGAACAATTGACGAAGATATTGGCAAAGCCCTTATGGGAGCACTTTTTATGACCAACCCTAGATATATTATATATATATATATGTGTGTGTGTGTGTGTGTGTGTGTGTGTGTGTGTGTGTGTGTGTGTGTGTGTGTGTGTGTGTGTGTGTGTGTGTGTGTGTGTGTGTGTGTGTGTGTGTGTGTGTGTGTGTGTGTGTGTGTGTGTGCCTGATTCGTGACTTTCCCTTTCATCTCCACCCTTCATGTTCGTGTACACGTCTAAGTTATTTGCACTGCCACGTTCTTCATCAACGAGAAAGCTTCGTATACAACCCAGAGGTTAATTAGTCCAACGCATCCAGTCGTTATTATTAGGCCTACATGTACATGTACATGTATATATGCTTAAGTGTATCGTACGCAAATCTTCGTCTATATCATTGGCCTATAAGCATAGATCTCTGGATCGCATTGAATGTACCAGGAGGACTCTATCAGATTTATGAGTTAGAGAATCCGTCCTAATTGATATGCATGTATATGTAACTTATGTAGTATGTAAGCGTGTATGTATCTATGTGTGTAACTGTGTATGTATATGTATGCATGAATGCATGTAATGCTCAATTGTTTGCCCAGTCTGCAGCCATGCATGAAATGTTGTGTGCAGCGACATGGCAGAAAAAAACGTTATATGGGATGGCATTGCACGTTCATAATTTCAACACACAATGAGACAATGCCTGTGTCACGTGATATTCTATCCCCCCCATAAAGCTATCCGGGGGAATGAATTAATCTATGGAAGTTAATTTTAAAAATAAATACACGCTGAAATGGCTTTTTTTCAACATCTCATCATCTGGGGAATACGATTAATACGGGAGATAGGCTACTTTATTTCAGGACACCTCCTGCCAATTGTTTCCTTCTACTTAGCAACGACAATATGCATGACGTCAGAGCAACACTACGACACATCCTAATTAAATTACCGCAATTACATTACCACAATTACATAGCCTCAATTACATTATCACAATTACCTTGCCTCAATTACATCAACACAATTACATTACCACAATAAAATCACCACAATTACATTACCATAATCAGGCTACCGCAATTACGTCACCACAATTATATTATCACAAACACATTGCCACAGTTACATTACCAGAATCATTTTACCACAATTACATTACCACAATTACATCACCACAATCACATTACCACAATTACATTACCACAATGACATTACCACAATTATATTACCACAATTACATTATAATTTACATTTAAGATGGGATTAATTCACCCGCATTGAAAGAGCGACAGCAAACTGAAAGAAAAGATCATGATGAAAATGGGACAATAATAATTACATTTTGACGTATAGCTGACCTTACACTGTTGGTGACCCCGATGAACGGTACCCATGACATAAAATGACCCTACGCTGACCTCAGTGACCTCGTGGGCTGGTCCATAAAAGTGTCCATGGCAGTCGTCCATCTGCTGCGTTCATCAACGTTTGCCTACAGCCGTCCGTCCGTCCTGCTGGCTATTCACAGGTGTCAGCGGCAACGCGCGTCCTATATGTTAATGAAATGAGATGCTAATGAAGAAGATGCGGCTGCTGCTGCTGCTGCAGTTGCTGCTGCTGCTGAAGGTTGTAGCTGATGGATGAGTCTGCGCTTCCATGGCGTTTATGTGATGGAGAAAATTTCCAGCGTCCCAAAAGTAGAACATCTTTTGGAGGCTGATGACAGACGGAATGGAAAAATAGACAGAACAGAAGACAGACAGAATGGTACACAGACAGACAGACAGGCAGAATGGTACATAGACAGACAGACAGACAGGCAGAATGGTACATAGACAGACAGACAGACAGACAGAATGGTACACAGACAGACACACAGACAGACACACAGACAGACAGACAGACAGACAGAATGGTAGATAGAACGGAATGGAGCGCAGACTAACGTGCTGGAAGATAAATATGCAATTATGCATTGGCATATAATACAGACTAATATGCATACAGAGAAACATATCTACACGTACAGTCGTACGTACACCCATGCATGCATATGCGGATGCAGACAGGTGCAAACACAGATTTATACTGAACTAGGCAGAACCGCCTTGGAATGAAACAGACTATAAAAGATGCAAACATGAAGAGATAGATTTTGTAGGATTGACAGAATCAATCAACCAATCAAACAAACAATCAATCAATCATTTATTTTGTAACCAACCATTTTACAGTTATAAATTGCAAGTAACATATTCAAAGGGGAATGGCTACAAGGATAGGCCCTGAACGGATCACTGACCCTGCTAAATATAAATACGCCTATGTATTGTACATGTAATACAAAACAATGCTACGGCCAGCGATAAAAACAAAGCCAGAGACAGCTACAGAGATCTACAGAGACAGAGTCATTGGACCAGACCGCACCACATTCAAAGCCTTCAATAGTTTCTGTCGTCAGGAATGTCAAGGAAGACAGTGAATGACTACAATTGCTTAAGAGATCTTAGCTAAATTAGGTAGATCAAACTCTTAACTAAATACGAAAGAAAAAAACAATACGTACAAAAAGTATTTGTGTGAGTGGTTTAATAGACAAACATTATGATACACCACACACTTTGTTACCATTACCGACTAAAATATGAGAGCGTAACTTTCCTCGATAATGATGGAGATTGCCTGACTTCTTGAGGGATTTGATTCCAGAATGAAGGACCAGAGACTCTAATAGAAAACAGATGGGAGTTAGATGCATAGATAAAAACAAAGCCAGAGATCTACAGAGACAGAGTCATTATAGACCAGACCGCACCACATTCAAAGCCTTCAATAGTTTCTGCCATGAATGACATAAGGCAAGATCTTTTAGAGATATTAGTCTCATAATTCATACAGAAAATGGACTCCTGTTAATAGACATTGGGTTCGAAAAGATATTTATTGGTCTAACTGTGCTATATAGGCTTAGCATATGAACAACGTCTTAAGATATCAACCTGCTATGCCGCAGTTGCTACTACCAATTGCGTCAGCTTAGAGTGGTGCTCCGCTCCTTAACCTTCAATGCTGCCTTAACGCTAGTCCATTCTTTTGTCGTCTCCCATCTGGACTACTGCAGCGCCCTCTATGTGGGTCTTCCGGTGACTCGGGTTGGGTGCTTGGATCGGGTCTTGCGCTCTGCGGCACGCCTTGTTGGTCGCATCCCAAGATTCGGCCATGTTACTGACTATATGCGGGATGTCTTGCATTGGCTCCCTTTTTCACAAAGGATCACTTACCGAATATCTTTCTTGGTTTGGCGCTGTCTCGCGGGTGTGGCCCCTGTCTATTTGCAGGAGCTCTGTTGCTCCACCCTGAACGTCCAGCGCCGTGGCTCTCTCCGCTCTTCTAAACAGGCTCAGCTTCTTGTCCCCCGGTCACGCACTTGTATCACACAGCACCGTGCCTTTTCTGTCGTTGGCCCTATAACCTGGAATGGGCTCCCTGTGGAACTACGTCTTGTGCCTAGAGCCTTTGAGACTACGTTCTACTCTGCTCTTAAAACTATTCTTTTTAACCGTGGTTGGGTCGGGAGCGCTTCTGAGTAGTTACTCTTGAAGAAGCGCTATATAAGTGTTTGAAATGAATGAATGAATGAATTGAGTGCATTGACCGTATATATGTTCTAGGCACTGCTTGCATGCCATGGGTGCAGATGTTGGTCTCAAAGACAATGATATCAAAGACAATGGTCTCAAAGACAATGATCTCAAAGACAATGATTTCAAAGACAATGATCTCAAAGACAATGATTTCAAAGACAATGATTTCAAATACAATGATCTCAAAGACAATGATCTCAAAGACAATGATCTCAAAGACAATGATTTCAAAGACAATGATCTCAAAGACAATGATCTCAAAGACAATGATCTCAAAGACAATGATTTCAAAGACGGCGGCGTAGTTGAGGGCAAACGTCCGCAATTAATCCGAAAGATGAAATTAGTATGGTGTATGGTTATAGCGTTCAAGACCTGCGGATATATGAAGGACAGTTAATACGCAGGTGGAAAATGGAAATCTCGAGAGGCTATAATTAATTATAGCATCGATGTCTAAAAACAATGACGCCATGTGCAATAGGGTATAGCAAGAAATATGTTTTCGTTTAAAATGAACTTTGGGATAACTTAAAAGGTTGCTCCAGGTCCTAAATGAAAGAACTGAAGAAATATTGCATCAAATTTATTGCATCTAACTTTGCCGCCGAGCACCTGAAGTTTAGTCTACTTTCGCGACTGCAAACCATGGCAAAAACAAGCACTGCGCAAACATGATAACGTTGGTCATGGAAAAACAGACAGAAAAGAAAGAGAAAAGAAAGAGAATAATTATAAGAAGTATTATAAAGTATAGATGATACGCCGGACAATGATTCCAGCTGTGATACAGTTGACTCCGATTCCACAGCGTCAGAATCATTGAGGATGTTATATGCAATCTGAAGGAGAAACATGCTCTAGCAGTCTAGCTACACCAAGTCACTCCAGCTTTGTCAAGGGAATGTGACAGATATAGGCCTAGTTTCTGCAATGCAGTTGGTGCTGCACTTGCAAGAGAAGTAAGTCTACTTGTGGACTATGAATTGACTACTGACGACTTCAGCTATACTGAAAGATTGTGAGAAGAGAGAGAGAGAGAGAGAGAGAGAGAGAGAGAGAGAGAGAGAGAGAGAGAGAGAGAGAGAGAGAGAGAGAGAGAGAGAGAGAGAGAGAGAGAGAGAGAGAGAGAGAGAGAGAGAGAGAGAAAGCTTTCGTAAAACATTATCTGATAGAAGACGATAAAAAGCGTGAAGCTGCAGCATTGTATTTTGATGGTGGGACATATATAGGCTAGCTGCAATACTGTATGTTTCCAGCCATAAATATCAAATAATGGAAGAGTATACATGTTTGATACGAGAACAGAGCCTATCTCACCAAGGAGTGGATTAACCGCAGGAATTTTCGAAGCAATGCATGACTTCTTGTCTGATTGGTCCAATGAGATTTCTTTCAGTTCAATAATAGCTGTTAGCTGTGATGTAACGGCAGTAAATACAGGAATGCATGCGTGCTGGAACAATGGAATAAGAAAGCTGGAGTTACATGCAATACGTCCTCTCCAGTGGTTTATCTGCATGTTCCATTTCAGTGAGTTAGTTGGCGTTACGACTTATATTATTTGTTCATCATTTTATCAAGCTCCCTACCCTATTTAGAGAGAAAGGTTTTTGGTGAATGGATTCAAAAGAATGGCTACTATGGTTGCCCAGAAAATTCTTAAGTGAATATGATGATTGATGAAAAAGCACATGCAGAACTGGTATACCCAGAAGAATTAAAATAGCACGGGAAACTGATCGCTGTCTATTAGCATTTCAGGTTATACTAGAACATTCACAATCCCAAAACTGAATTTAGAAGCCACTGTCTACTGTGTTCCAGTTAACTGGTTGGATTTTTCCAGACTTGAACCTCCAATAACTTGTAAGTTGAAGAAAAATGACCTTCAGTAATCCATTAAAATTGGCAGTATGTTAGATCTTGAAAAATACCATTGACCCAAGCATGCAGTCAGAGTTGCTACAGGTATTAGCCTACAGACGCAGCAAGGTCAGTTTGTGATAAGAGCTTATAGAGAAGGCCACATTCGAATAAAGCGCGGATCCCTAAAAAACCACAAATATACCACAACAATTGAGTGAACTATATAATATATCGTTGAAACGCATTGTCAGCATATGAACATTTTGTGAAGCGTATTCAAGGGCCACAAGGTTTTTTTCAACCTTTATGATTTTTTCCACTTTTTAAAGTTAGAATAATGCATGGGGGCGTCCATAAATGACGTCACATAGCTAGAGGGGGAGAGGGTCACACATCAATGACGATTTGTGACGGTCCATTGCTAGATATCATATGACTTTTGTTTTAACGTGACGAGGGATCAAAAGGAATCGCCCTATGTTGCGTGACGTCGTTTATGGATGACCCCT
The DNA here is from genome assembly GCA_949752735.1 of Lumbricus terrestris. Classification (NCBI taxonomy): domain Eukaryota; kingdom Metazoa; phylum Annelida; class Clitellata; order Crassiclitellata; family Lumbricidae; genus Lumbricus; species Lumbricus terrestris. Next base: position 38,366,062 of record OX457041.1, read on the forward strand.
TGTTTGTAGCTCATATATGTCGGAATTGCCAAACATATTCACCTGCCGTGCCATAAAATGTGGCTCACAATATTCCTATTGTTAGACCTAATTACTAATGCAGATAAGAAAATAGTCAAATTTCAGCAGTGTTAATGCAATGCTTAATAGTGCGGTATACTTGAATAACTTCAAGCTCATGGCGGCAAAGTTAAGCAACATGTCAGAAACAAAATTTCTATACCAGACACTATCCAATAGATAGGAGCAACAAATTATTATATCCCAAACATATTCCTTTTTTGTCACTATACCCTAATGTGCAACCTTACTTTGAAGACACTGGTCACATGCTATGCTCTGTCTCGATCTCCTATTCAAAGATATTGAGCTCAAGGTTGCTTCTCATCGTTTCTCTGCCACATACAATCATGTAGTTGGTGGTATCGTACATGCATGTCCAATTGCGTTATATTACATTGCATGCAATCTCATGAGTTATGTGTAGCTATTCGATGGATAGATGTATGGATTGATGGATGGGTGGATGGATGGATGGATGGATGGATAGATGGATAGATGGATGCATGGATGGATGGATGGATAGATGGGTGGATGGATAGATATGGATGGATATATGGATGGATGAATGAATAGATCAATGCATGGATATATGACTTGACGGATGGATGGATGGATGGATGGATGGATGGACGGATGGATGCATGGATGGATGGATGCAGGGCCGCATTAAGGCTATAGTGCGGGCCCGGGTGCTGTGGTAACCTTGCGGGCCCTCCTCTCAGTCTTCTGTCAGCCACTGGTCTACTATACCATGAAGGCACATATACAATTTATACAGGTAATTATACCGTGTTTCCTAATGAGTATATTTACACTATACAGCCAAGGGATACTTTTCCTTTGGTGCGCGTGTAATTGTTTCTAAGGAAAAGTTTCCTACACTATATATAGTAGATATATATATATGTCTACAATACGTGACAGAAGGAACGAATGACTAGATTTTTCAATTGTTAGGCTATTTATATTTATAGACCCTATGCCTATGTTCCATCCAGTTGATTTTCTTCATTGTTCCCCACGTCCACATTTCGAAGACCTCCAGTCTTCTTATGATTATATTGCTTGCTCTCATGGTTCATGTCTCAAATCCAAACAACACCATGTGCACTCCATGTCAATGTTTTATCATCCGTTTATCTGGATTCCTGTTTACTCTTTTCTTTTCAGTTTATCGTAATTCTTAAATTTAAATTTATAAGCTCCTTCTTCCTATTATTTTTCAGGTCTAATAAAATATAGCATCATATTTCTTTCGAAGACTACATGATCTTCTTGCACTAACTATCTAGGTCTAGGAATTATCGGAGAAGAGTAGGCCTACACAATGAAAGAGATTGAGACAAATGAAGTGGGTAGGACACAGGCTGAGGGCAGACTCACTGCGAAGAACGGTCATGAAGAAAAAATGAAGGGAAGCGAACATGAGGAGGACCACGACAGGTTATGGATAATAGCAATGGATAGGCCCATGGAAAGTTTGAGGAAGAGGCATCGGACATTTCAGCCAGCCTCAGAGGCAGAAAACTAGAGAAAAAGATGATAAGCTATAATAGGTTTAAGAAATTAAGAGTTATACAACAACATGTCTTCTAACGTTATTTCTCTTATTATTTTAAAGAAGCCAGTCAAAATGATTGACCAGCATAGCCTAATTTAAGATAACACATCACTGTTGATGCTTCCCAAACAGGGCCGGATTAAGGCATGTTCAAAATGTTCGGCCGAACAGGGGCCCCACACTTGAAGGGGTCCAGAAATGCGGCGAAAAATTTCGATAATTTTTAAATTTTTAGCAAATTTTAACCAAACGACTAAAAGAGTCATCAACTTTTTGCCGAAGATCCGCCAAAATTTCCCGAACAGGGCCCCACATTTCTTAATCCGGTCCTGTTCCCAAAGATAATTTGCAATAACAATAAGTTCCTGCGATTTCAACCAATGCATAAACTGAAGCTAATAAATCGGATGTGTGGAAGAACTTTGCCAAAATTTCGTCGACGATAACTTCGTATTTATTATTGACTTTATTGTAGCAGTATTGTTGCTAAGAAATTTCATCATTTCCGAAAATGCGGGCCCCTAAAGCTGCGGGCCCGGGTGCTGCAGCACCCTTAGCACCTACCTTAAATGCGGGCCTGGATGGATGGATAGTTAGGGTGATAGTGAGTTCAAGGCTGAAGCACTGCTAAACATGTCCAGGAGGAAGTACGTCTGTTGGGACCCAGAAGGACATGTAGTGACAACTATATTTAGAGCGCCTTTATTGTGCGAAGAGACATTTATATAATGTCATTCTCAATTTAGAAATTATTACTTTTTATCAGTGTATCTCCGTTGAATCTGTTCCAACATCATATGTTTCATGTCTGTTGTATATGCAAAATTCTACACATGTGCGTACAAATGTTAGATATATATATATGTGTGTGTGTAGGTGTTTGTGTGTGCGTGCGTGCGTGTGTGTGTGTGTGTGTGTGTGTGTGTGTGTGTGTGTTCAGATGTGCTATGCGGTGTAGCAACGTGCGCGAACAAAACGCTGCACATCGGTGTTTATAAATAGCTGCTCTCTCTCTGTTCATATTTAGATGAACAACGGATGTCTCCTCCAACAAAGCCACATATGCGTTGCTGTTGGTGGCGGTGGGGTGGTGACGATGAGGCCGATGGTGGTGGGGTGGGTGGTGGGGTGATGGAGGGGTGGGTGGTGGGGTGATGGAGGGGTGGGTGGTGTGGTGATGGTTGTCGTTGTGATGACTGCATGCAACCGATTGATGCTGAGTCATGGTCTGATGGCGTTTTGTAGATGCAGCAGCTGAGCATCTCACAGCAAATTCTAGGTATCTCTAAAAGGCGCTCTTTTGTTGAACTATATTATATATACACAGTTTGGACTGGCCCAACACGTAGCTGAGACGACCCACTAGGAAGGCGGTTGGCTTGGCAACCTCCTCACAGCAGCTGGAAAAGCTGGATATGACAACCATTGCTGATGCCCTTCCTGGTTTTGTCTTCTCAACCAGAGTCCGTGACCTTGGTGTTACTCTGGACCAAGAGCTCACTTTTGCTCCACACATTCACTCACTCAGCCGTGCCTGTTATTATAAACTGCGTCAACTACGCACTGTTGCTCGCTCGCTTACTCATATACTGCTGCTGCAACCCTTTTCCATTCTTTTGTTACCACCAGACTTGACTACTGCTGCTCTCTCTATGCTGGCCTACCAATTTCCCGTCTGAGTTGCCTTGATCGCGTCCTGCGCTCTGCATGCCGCCTTATTGGCCGCATACCCAAATTCAGCCCCATTTCCAGCTATATGCGTGACGTTCTCCACTGGCTTCCACTCAAGCAGCGAATTTAGTATAGGATATCTACTCTAGTCTGGCGCTGCATGCCAAGTCTTGCTCCTGCCTACCCTTTGTGAGCTCTGTAGCCCTAATCTTAGTTCTCCTAATTTACGCTCCCTTCGTTTGACTGAACAAAGTCTGCTTTCAGTCCTTTTTGCTCGTACTTCCACTATGCAGAACCATGCTTTCTCGGTGGTAGGGCCCTTTACCCGGTATGGTCTTCCTCTCACCCTCCGCTCTCCTTGTAAAAATCCTTCTCAGGCTTTCCTCTCTCATCTTAATTAAGACAGTTTTAGTTGGCCGCGCTGAGGTTGGGAGCGACTCTGAGTAGACCACTTGAAGAGGCGCTATATAAATGCATCTAATGAACGAATGAATGAATATATAATTATATATATTCATGGTTGGCCTATAGTCTGAATTAAACAAGTTGACATAGAGGTCATGAATAAGACATACACTGGATCCAGTAATTTGATCGTTCGAAGTATAACATAAGAAGGCTCAGGCTGCATCAGTGGCGTAGACAGGGAGGGTTTCGGAGGTTAAACCCCAATTGGCCTAGGGAAAAGTTTTTTAAAAGGTTATTTATCCACTTAAATAAGAAAAAAACAAAACAATTGCTTGTAGTAACAATTGCTTTTCTTACTTTATTCCCTTTGTTACTTTATTTCCTTTTTATTTACTGCAATACTGCAGTTTTGTGTTGTTTTCAGAAAGGGTATCAGGTCAGGCCCAAAACAAAAAACCTCCCATGAAAAATTCCTGGCTACGCCACTGGGATGCATACACGAGTTTGTAACACATTATTTTGACTGTTTAAACAAGTGTGTGTGTTTGTGTGTTTGTGTGTGTGTCGGTGTGAGCTACAACCTTCATTCAGTATAAATTCCCCTTTCTCTCTCTTCCCACGCATCTTAGGTTTCTCTGTGTGCACACGTGTTTGTGTATGTAAAGAGACATACCGCCTCTCTCTCTCTCTCTCTCTCTCTCTCTCTCTCTCGTATATATACATGTATAAGCTTACTATATGTATATATATGTATATATACATATATGTATATATATAATATATATGTATATATATATATGGCCTGGTTGTCTACAGTGCGTCCAGCTAATCCACGATCATGCGATGGAATCATTTGCCATCGTCGTCGTAGACATGCAAATGCAAATGCTGGGGATTGCTTCGTGCAGAGTTTTCCAATGTATCTATATTATCAGTGCAGTTTCTTTGGTACAGCCAACGATGGGTCAACAAAACATCGGACTGTACAATTCGACAACCACACAACCGCACAACGGACAACTGTTAGCTAAATTTCGACGCTAAAGTCCTTTCAGATTAAGCAACTGCATGCATCGCTGTTGGGTAAATGTCAACGTGCAGTAAAATAGGCTATAATTGGTCATCGCAAGAACATAAGAACCGTAAATTTGCTGAAGCAACCGTTAACCACACACATCAATGTGCAAAAAACGGGCATCAATGTGCAAAAAACGGAATGTCAATACATTGGAAGAGAAGAGACACAGATTGGACTGAATGTGGATAGACAGATACTGCATGGAGCAAAAGGAGAGTTTCGTGCACAGGGAAGGTCTTATCGATGCGCAGGGGGATCGGTAACAGACGTTGAAAGAATTAAAAATTACAAAGATTGCATAAGATCTGGAGATCAAAGGAAATCATCAGGACCACCAATGTGCGAATATATGAGACGTTGGTGCTGAGCATACTGTTTTACAACGTAGAGACGTGGACGCTGAGAGAGACACAGAAAAGACGATTGAGAGTATTTTAAAATTTAAATGAAGGCTATAGAGTGGGTCACAAGGAGGGAAAGGATAAGGAACAAGGAAATAAGCAGCAGACTGAAAATCCAGCGAGACATTGTGGACAGGATACAGATCATGCAGAAGAATGCGGTACTTCGGAGATGTCATGCACCAGAATGCAGAGCGGAATTCCCCATATATGGCACTACAGGGATATGTGCATGGGAAGAGGAGAAGAGGCAAGCCCCTGAAGCGATGGATGGATATGGTGGAAGAGGACTGCCTGCAGAGGATGGGATTAACCGTGGGAGAGGCGACGCGGAGAGGGCAGGACAGGGGCAACTGCATGGAGGCTGTCCATAGAGGAACGGCTGATGTGGACGAAAACCTCGCCGGGGCCATCAGTCAAGTCAAGTTAAGTTAAGTCAAGTCAAGTCAAGTTAAGTCAAGTTAAGTCAAGTCAAGTCAAGTTAAGTCAAGTCAAGCCAAGTCAAGTTAAGTTAAGTCAACCGTTAACCAGAAAAAATGCGGCTTTTAGGCTATATGTTATCAACTTGTAATTGCACTGATACTTGCATTCATCGTTACACTCATGACTACAGAAAGTAAAACGGAGGTCACACCATGCAACCACCGTCGCATGCGATTGCAATCACCGTCGCATGTGATTGCAACCACCGTCGCATGTGATTGCAACCACCGTCGCATGTGATTGCAACCACCGTCGCATGTGATTGCAATCACCGTCGCATGTGATTGCAATCACCGTCGCATGTGATTGCAACCACCGTCGCATGTGATTGCAACCACCGTCGCATGTGATTGCAATCAACAACTAAACGTATACATGCATGAAGACCTTCATTGCTTGCACTTCTATAGATGGACTCAAAATCACAATACAAAAATAGCTTGGTCTCAAATGGAAGCCGGTGTCAGCCATATGTTTTTCTTTCTTATACATGTATGCCATAGCGCCCCTTCACCTTAATTCACACTCTTTATCTCCGATACTATAGAGGTGATCCGGAATACAGCGTGGACATGACTGCATCGGAGTTTCGCGTCGAAGCGCACGAGCAATTGCGAACGAATAAGGACTTGCTCAAGGTCCGTATACGCAGCGGATTGAGGTGGATATGAAGCTGCAGCCGAACTGACCACTACACCACTGCGCCCCATAACTGCATAACATAATGCTTAAGTACACACAAGTACCTTGTTTAATACGAATATTTATCCGTCCATGATATGTTTCAGAGTATAATAGTGAATTAAAACCGTTCTATACTGAGTCCATATAGATTCTACATGTAGATAAGCGAAGATTATAGGATTAAGGCAGATATATAATGAACGCTTCTTATATCAGCAGACACTCAACCTGGAATAATAAGCGTATACTCTTACACAGTTAGGCTACATGTTATATTTCACCAATTTACAATGACAATAATTATCACAAATGCGCACTTTTATTACACAGCCATGACATGACGGTCAAAATTATAGATCGAAATTGTATCATTCCTAAAGCGAGTGTTTACATATTATATGCATTCATAAATGTATATATTATATATCCTCTAATACCGATAGGCCTATGTATGCATATTTAATCAAGAATATTTAATGATTAATGTGTCCACTGTGCACTACTGTCTATGAGAATTACTCTAATTATACAACATGCATGGGCCTATAATTTTATATCGAATATTCACACACTGTACGCCGTGTCGAGTGTACATGTATCGTCTATGTATTTGCATATATATAGCTTACATATAGCCTTTATATATAGCATATATAGCCTATATATACGACATGCATAATAATCAGGGTTTAGCGGATCGTCTGAGTTATAAGCTTCAATCTTCGGATGTCCTTTTGCACGTCTATACTGTAAGCGTTTCGTATGAATAAGCGAGGATGAGGATGAGGGCAGTATAACGTTGAATCCTTACCTGCCAAGAGGATGAGCCAATGTCGATATTTCTCATTACATCCTACACCGTCATCGTCGTCGTCCTACGTCTAAATCGCCTGCTGTCATCTGGCGGCGGTGGCCGAGGACTAAGCCGTCGGGGTTGAACAGCTGCGCATGCGCAGATCGAAGACGCCGACGTCGGCCTATATTTAGGTATATAGGCCTTATATAGGCTATACCATCCAATCAAAACATAGACCTATATACCATCCATCCAATCAACGATTCATTCATCCAACCATCTTTACACGAAGTTAGATTACGAACGTCCCCGTATAACTAAGTCTTATGTATACGCTAAACGACGTTTCCCATCTTTCCACAAACGTCCCAATAATACTTCGAGATTTCAAACAGCGGACGAACGGTAGGCTACTTGTAGGACTGTATAGGCCAATACGTGCGACGCGATTTCAAATGCTTGTCCAGTGTCCACGGACGTCTAGATAATAGCAGTGAACCTTAATCTTCTTATGTTGTGAACTTACAGAGAGAAATTGCGAACGAAGACATAGCAGAACAACTGCAACGACTGGACGTCTGTCGAAAGCATTCGCATACACATCACACGCAACAATATCTACGACGAATGAGCGAAACTTACGTTGAGTTTCCTGTACAATTACTATTAGGAAGAACGTCACGGTCTGTTGCCAGCCAGGTCTGCTGAATGCATGCAAGTGGGTTGCAGCGGCAGCGGGCAAAGCAAACGCCCGATGCATATTATAGACGAAGGCTGGAGGCATGCATTCGGAGGCAGGCATGCATCATGCAACATGCAACAGGTGTTTTAATATTGTAGAGCGCATCATCGATTGGTATTGATGTCACGACATCGTTCAGAAATTGATCGCTATCCGATTTAGCGCACAAGCACACACACTCACATGTACAATACATACAACACATGCATAACGTACAATACATACAACACATACAATACATACAATACATGCATAACGTACAATACATTAAACACATACAACACATAGCCTACAACACATAACAATACATGTATGACGTAACATAATTATGTACAGTTTGTATAAACATCTGATATATTCTTCCCATCCTGGGCCCGTATGCACATGAGCGCATAACTCGTATATTTGGCTTAAATCTGGCCTATACAGGAATACTGGGTTATTTCCGTATGCACGGCTTGAGATTAGCGAATTAAACTAGGTATAACGTTATTCCAACTTCGAGGTAGGTTTAAGCCGGCTACTCCCATTGTGAACAATAGACGGCCGACTTTCGCTGGACAGCACGAACAATAGGCAGCCGTCCGATATTTCCCTACGGGCCGCTCTAGGGCCCGTATGCACATGAGGGTATAACTCGTATATTTGGCTTAAATCTGGCCTATACAGGAATACTGGGTTATTTCCGTATGCACGGCTTGAGATTAGCGAATAAAACTAGGTATAACGTTATTCCAATTCCGAGGAAGGAGTACGCCGGCTACTCCCATTGTGAACAATAGACGGCCGACGTTAGCTGGACAGCGCGAACAATAGGCAGCCGTCGACATTTCCCTGGGGCCCGTCTTTAGGTCTGAATCTGTTTACCCCACGCTGCACCGACCGCATATAAATATCTTTCACGCATGCGCGCTCAGCTATAACCCATTGAATTGGGGGGAAGAGCAAGCGTCATGCATCGTCGGGTGCAAGGAATGTGTAGATTAGTTATTCTCGTTGCTATTTTTTCTCGTGCATATGGATACATTCCAATGACTATATAGGGAATTGCAAAGCAGCGTTTAGGCACTATATGTGATTATCTTATGCTGTGTCCTGTGCATACCAGCCTAGGTCTGATTCTGTATACCCCACGCTGCCAACGATCTATTGAATTGGGGGAAGAGCAAGCGTCATGCATCGTCGGGTTCAAGGAATGTGTAGATTAGTTATTCTCGTTGCTATTTTTTCTCGTGCATATGGATACATTCCAATGGCTATATCGGGAATTGCTAAGTCGAGTTTAGGCACTATATGTGATTACCTTATGCCGTGCCCTGTGCATACCAGCCCTGATGTTTATAATCTGCTCGTTGTATACGCAGTTACTTCATTTCGTCGTATCTTTTTACGCTTATACGACTTTTCAAATTGATTATTCACCGTATAATATAATTACATGTATACATATACAATTACATTTATACATATATATAATTACATTTATACATATATAATTACATTTATACATAATAAATATATATATATAGGCGGTCTTTCTCTGTCTCGTTCGTTCTTGTTTTTGGTTCCTCGCTCATTTTAAAAGTAATATTTTTCCATGAAACGTGTAATAAAAAATTATTAGAAAATTTGTGAGTGTTAGCTACCTATTACCCCTCTGGGCTTCCTTACTTGGACTCTCCTTGACTATGTGGGAGTTGAGGGAAGGGCAGGGCCTATTTAAAGGGCTACTACTGTGGGGGCTTGCTTCTTGTCGTGGGTCTACTCTGTGGTGTGTGTTCGACTCCTGTTGAGCGTGGCGTGTGGTTCGTGTTCTACGACGTTTGTCTTCTTCGATTGCCGTCCCACCCCGTTGGTGAACTGGCCTACATCCGTCTTCCTTTGGGCTCCGTTAGCCTGGTGTGTCTTCACGTCAGCTCTGTCGAATCAGCTGTATCGGTCGTACTTCATGTCAGCTTTGGGTAACGTTAACCTACTTCTTGTCAGACTGCTCTGTTATTGAATAAATCGATGTTATTTTACATTACGGACCTGAGTATTACTCATCATCTTCTAGACTAGAGCAAGTGAACCCAACAGATGGGGTCTCTCGGGATTTTTTTCACGATAATTTGAAATTTGCGTCAAAAAAGGGGCGTTGTTTCCGTGAAATTTAGCGAATAGTACGGTGGTAATTCCGTTGGAAAAGTGTTATATGGTGGTTGGCCGTGAAGACAGGTCAATGGTTGTTGTTTTTGGCGAATTAGGTCGGGAAAATTAGTGCGGGAAATTTCGACGTTTTGCGACATTGAGTTTTGCGAGTTTTGTAAATTTGGTCGAGACAGTTTTGAAGTGCGCTGTCGTGGGTGAATTTTTGCGCTGTGCGTTGGTCTGCACGTCGAATAGTCGACAGGGCGTAGAGGTAAAATGGCGTCGTTAGAGGAGGAGTTAATTCCTGAATTTGGGGATGTCAGAGACATACCAAGTGACACACTTCGACTGGTGAGTGAGACATATGGTGAGGAAGTGGAGGACGTGTCTAGGTCACAGGTGAGGAGAATGGCTATGAAACCATTGTCACCGAAATTGGGTAGTGCAGCTTGGAAACTTAAGGCACAGGCTAAGAAAGAGGAGGCCGAGTTAGAGCGCTTGCACTTAAAAGAGGACAGAGAGTGGGAGAGAGAGAAGGAGCGAATGAGATTCGAGGAGAAGAAAATGCAAATTGAAGCCGAGAGAGAGGAGAAGAAAATGCAGATTGCAGCGGAGGAGAATAAATTGAGGATTGAAGCAGAGAGAGAGGAGAATAAATTGAGGATTGAAGCAGAGGAGACGAAAAGGAGATTTGACATGGAGGAGAAACGAATGAATATGGAATTGGAGAAGCAGAGATTAGAAATGGACGGACGGAGGATAGAAGGAGGTGGTGCTGTCGAACGACCAGCGCATGGAAATGAGGATTTGCGTTTTGGGGCAGCTCTGAAATTTGTGCCAAAATTTGATTCGGCCGATATCGAACATTATTTTGCGGCGTTTGAGCAAGCAATGACGTTGCATCAAATTCCGATGGGAAAATGGTCGTCCCTCCTACAGCCACAGTTGTCGGGGAAGGCGGCGAAAGTTTTTGCGGCTTTATCGTTGGAGGAGTGCGTCCAATATGATATTGTGAAGAGTGCGCTATTGACGGCGTACGAACGTATTCCGGAATTTTATCGAAAGAAATTTCGGGGGTTGCGAAAAGAACCGAGGGAAACGTATGCGAATTATGCATTTCGACTGCAGAGTCCTTTTCAGAGATGGATTGAGGGTACAAACTCGTGGGAGGAGTTAGCAAAATTTAAAGAGGTAATTCTCATGGAGCAGTTTGTACAAGCGTTACCTATTGAAGTACACAGGTGGCTGATAGATAAGAGTCCTGATACTGTGGCAAGTGCTGCACGTTTAGCGGATGAATATGCAGTGTTATACAAGCAGGGGCCGAACCATTATTCTGGGGGGTTCCGCAGGGATTTTTTCGACCGTACACGAGGATTCTCATCTGATGAAAGTGAGAAGAAAGATGTATGGGAGCGTCAAGGCGTGGGGTACAAGGATGGTACGCGTCGTGATACAAATTGGGGTCGACGTTCGCCTCAAAGAGGAACGTATGGGTTTAATAAGCCTGTGCGGGAAAATGATGACGTCACTGGTTTTGGGGAACCGGTCACGTGCGCATTTTGTAGAGCGCCAGGTCATACGAAGGCCAGTTGTTGGAAATTAAAACGAAAGGAGGGGACTCAAATGGAAAATTGGAGGGGTGCGAAACCTGTGGGTTTGGTTCAGACTGTTTCGGCGCCTGTTAAACCACAGAGTTTTCCGAAGCCAATTGAATCTGTTGATAAACTGTATGCACCATTTTGTGTGATTGGATGTGTAATTGATGATGAGGGTGCACGAAAGGAGGCGGTATTCTTGAGGGACAGTGGAGCGCTGCAGTCTTTGGTGTCTAATGAATGGTTGAATGAGCATGAGTTTGTACACATGAATGAAACGAGGTTACTCAGAGGTATATCTGGTTCTATTGTGGAATGTCCTTTGGTGAAAGTGAATGTTGATTGTGCATTTGTTCAAGGTGAGGTGTTATGCTGTCTAATGAATTCACTTCCAATGGCTGGGGTGCATTGCATTGTGGGTAATGATACAGCGCTGGCAGGACAGGTGTTGGAGGTCGCGGTGACGACTCGTGCACAGGCTAGAGCACATGCAGTGAGACAGAGTGAGAGGGAGACGGCGGTGTGCAGTGAAGCGGCGCCCGAGCAGTCGGAGATAGTGGGTCAAAGTACGGAGTCGGCCGACCAAGAGCGAACGCCAGGTGAAATAATTGACAGACAAGTTGAACGAATGAATTTCGATGAAGGCGACTTATCGAGTTTATTTGCAGCGACAGAATCTGTTGTGACAGAAAGATCGGAGCTATATGTTAGCCGACAGGAATTAATATTGCGCCGGCGCCGGTGTCCTGAATTGAGACCATTGTATGCACAAGTCGACGAGACGGTGTCTGTCGGTGGGCGTGTACAACCGTATGCGTTGGTGGACGAGGTCTTGGTGCGTCGATGGGAGGAGAAGTGTACACCATTAGGAATGGGTGTGGTACAAATAGTTGTGCCTCGTGACTTAAGACAGAAGTTGTTGCATGTGGCCCATGATATACCAGCGGCTGGGCATTTGGGTACTAGAAAGACACTGGATCGGTTGACGAAGCATTTCTGGTGGCCTCATGTGAATCGAGACGTTCGTGAGTATTGTCGTTCATGTGATGTGTGTCAACGCTTAGGCAAAGGAAACAGAAATTATAGGGCGCCCATGGTCAGTATGCCTGTAATGGAGGAAGTGTTTCAACGCTTGGCAATGGATATCGTAGGCCCATTGAGTGTATGTGAGGGAACGGGGAATAGGTTTATTCTCACGGTCATTGATTTGGCTTCCCATTTTCCATTTGCGTTTCCGTTGAAGAATCATACGGCGCAGGATGTGGCTAAATGTTTGTGTGAAGTTTTTTCGCTTTTCGGATTTCCGAAAGAATTGTTATCTGATTGTGGCTCAGAATTCATGTCTGATTTGATGCAAGTGTTTGTGCATGAATGTGGTATTGTGCAGTTGAAAACTAGTCCTTATAGACCACAAACGAATGGCTCGTGCGAACGCTTTCATCGTACTATGAAAGATATGTTGAAGGCGTTGGCTGAAACATATCCGGGTTCTTGGGATGCAATGTTGCCGTGGATCTTGTTTGCATATAGAGAGGTTCCGGTACAGGGTGCTGGCTTTTCTGCTTTTGATTTGATGTATGGCAGAGATGTGCGTGGCATGTTGCAATTGATGAAGGAAGAATGGTTGGCGAAAGATGTTGTAGGCCTACATGAAGTGTCTGGCAAGAACGTGATTGACTATGTTTTACAATTACGTGAACGTATGCGTGTTGGATTGAAACTTGCTGGTGAAAATGCTGTGGATGCGAAAAGTAAATCGAAGCAACTGTATGATAAGCAGTCACGTGCTGTGTCTTTTGAGGAAGGTGAAAAGGTTTTACTCTTGATTCCGTTGGTGGGTAAACCTTTACAGACCAAATATTGTGGACCGTATGTGGTTGTACGTCGACTTGGTCCGGTCGATTATTTAGTGAGTACCCCGGATCGAAGAAAAACGGAACGGGTGGTACATGTGAATCTGATGAAGCGATATGTGGATCGTATGGATGTGGTGTATGAGCGACCGAATGAGGAGGTGGTGGCTTCTGTGTTGGTGGTAAATCCGGATGTGAGGATGAATGATGTGACTTTAGAGGATAAGGTCTTACAATGTGAAGTGTCTGCTGAATGTCGTGCGGAATTGCGGGATGTTTTGCATGACTTTGCACATGTGTTTAGTGAAGTACCGGGTAAAACATCTATGGTGTCTCATAGAATTGATTTGGTTGAAGGTGCTCGCCCTGTTCGACAATACCCTTACAGGTTAAATCCTGAGAAAATGGCGAGGGTGGATAAAGAGGTGAATCAGTTGTTGGAAGCGGGGATAATAGAGGAGTCCGAGAGTCCGTGGGCAGCTCCGATTGTCTTGGTGCCTAAGCCAAACGGTACAGATCGTCTTTGTACAGATTTCAGGAAACTGAATGGATTATCTGTTCCGGATCCATTTCCTATGCCACGGGTGGAGGTGTTAATTGATCGAGTGGGTCAGTCACGGTTTATAACAAAGCTGGATATGACTAAAGGTTACTGGCAGATCCCGATGCATCCGGAGTCAGTTCCGTTAACTGCGTTTGTCACCCCGAAAGGGCATTACCAATGGAAATACATGAGTTTTGGCCTGAAGAATGCTCCGGCTTCGTTCTCAAGGTTAATTACGAAAGTGCTGAATGGATTGAATGAGTTTTGTGATGCTTATTTAGACGACATCATCATTTTCAGCTTAGCATGGTCGGATCATTTGGTTCATTTGCGAAAAGTGTTATCTCGAATAGCTGATGCTTGTTTAACTCTGAATCTGGCTAAATGTGTCTTTGCTAATGCGTCTGTGGATTTCTTGGGTCATCACATTGGGATTGACGGAGTTCAGCCAAGGTTGAAGAAGGTGGAAGCGGTGTTGAAATTTCCTAGGCCTGCTACTAAAAAACAGGTGCAATCTTTCTTAGGATTAGCGGGATACTATCAGAGGTACTTGCCTCATTTCTCTGATATTACTTTGCCGCTCACGGCTTTGACAAAGAAGGGGATTCCTTTTAGATGGAATGAGGAAGCGGAGGTTGCTTTTCTTGATCTAAAATCTCGTCTGGCTTCTAGACCTATCTTAATACCTCCTGACTTTACTAAACAGTTTTGTGTGGGTGTTGATGCTTCTCAATTCTGTCTGGGAGCGTGCTTGTTTCAGATGAAGGATGGATTGGAACACCCGATCTGCTATTTGAGTCGGAAGCTGCTGCCGCAGGAGATTCGCTATTCGACCATAGAGAAGGAAGCGCTGGCACTGATGGTCGCTTTGCGGGCCTTTAGTGTCTACTTTGGATCCGCAGTCGTCCTGGTGTTCACCGATCATAAACCTTTGCAGTTCATCCATCAGATGGCGAACAAAAATATGAAGCTCTTGCGATGGAGTTTGGAGCTTGAACAGTACAACTTGGACATTAGACATCGTCCAGGCGAATGGAATGTTCTGCCGGACATTCTGAGTCGTCCATCTGCGTAATGTGAGTGGGAGCGGGTGAGGGCACACGTCAATCAGTGTCTCCACTTGTCTCCTCACAGCGGAGTCGTCGGGCGTGCTAGAGATGCTCTCTGGTACGTCTATCCTCGTCGTATGTCAATGGAACATTCTGTCATGAAAAGTCAAACACTGTCCAGAAACAGTTTCAATGGAACGTTCTGTCATAGAAGGAAAGCACGGAATTCTTCGGCAATGAACTCTTCAGTGTGTCTGTAGTGTAGGGTGGCTTGTGCCGATGACCATTATACATTTTGGTTCCTTTTTGATACACCAGTTGGTGTCCAAATTTTTTCTTGTGTTTCAGATATAGTTTTTTGGACATTTGAACTATTGATGTGTATGTATATATATCGTGATTACGTGTGAACTGATGATTTGGGTTATATGAAGTTTGTGTATTCAGATCATGATTATATCGGACTCTTACGTTATTTATGAGTGCGATGCATTATTTAGTTAAGTCTTGCTGAATTGCTTAGTACGTGTAATGGCTTGTACTGAGTGATTTTGCATTTAGGCGTAGCATTGTTCGTATAGTTCGTCGTCCCCGTTGGACTCCTCATGTTCTGGTGGGGGGGTATGTGAGTGTTAGCTACCTATTACCCCTCTGGGCTTCCTTACTTGGACTCTCCTTGACTATGTGGGAGTTGAGGGAAGGGCAGGGCCTATTTAAAGGGCTACTACTGTGGGGGCTTGCTTCTTGTCGTGGGTCTACTCTGTGGTGTGTGTTCGACTCCTGTTGAGCGTGGCGTGTGGTTCGTGTTCTACGACGTTTGTCTTCTTCGATTGCCGTCCCACCCCGTTGGTGAACTGGCCTACATCCGTCTTCCTTTGGGCTCCGTTAGCCTGGTGTGTCTTCACGTCAGCTCTGTCGAATCAGCTGTATCGGTCGTACTTCATGTCAGCTTTGGGTAACGTTAACCTACTTCTTGTCAGACTGCTCTGTTATTGAATAAATCGATGTTATTTTACATTACGGACCTGAGTATTACTCATCATCTTCTAGACTAGAGCAAGTGAACCCAACAAATTATTTTCAGACAAGCGCAAATTAGGATTAAATTTTAAAAATTATAGCTGAAATACCAGAAGTGAATCTGGACTTCTATAGTAGGCCCTACTTTGGTTTCGATCATCGCCACAATAGCAAATCTGATAGGTCTACATTTTCAGTTTATGGGATCCTTTTTTTGACTAGAGATTTACTTAAAGCATATCAAATTGCTAAAATTGAATCAAAATAGAATGTTTAATGTTATATGATGTAATATAAAACGTCCAAATAAAACAATTTGTAACAGAAAGTAACTATATGTATTCTATCCTGTCCAATTTGCCAATATTTGCATATATTCTTGTTAATTCTTGAGAGGTTGAGGGGCCATTTTTTAGACCTAGCTGGCCACTTTGGACCCACGGGCACTGGTTGGGAACCTCTGGCTTATAAATAAACCTTCTAATATTTGAAATTATGCGTTCAGTATTTGATCCCATATTAATTTTTCAGAAGCGGTTCAGAATCAAGGCCATGGATGAAAAAGAAGTTTAAAAATAATACGATGAAACGTTTGACTGAATCGTACGCTGCTCAGTGCGATCCTTCGCTATTCTGCTGGTATACATACGAACCGCACGCATCCTGCAATGGTCGACTGCAACTGCGCAGCTGCACAGCTGCTGCTGCTGCGAGTGTTGAGAAGAGGTCGATGAAGACGATGACGACGACGATGAAAGTGATGCTGTCGACTGAAGAAGAAGCAAAGCAGGTCGATGCTCAGATGATACATATCAGCATATGCACAGCTTTTGATTTGACAGATTTAAAGTATACGCGCTGTATACCACACACTTCACCTCCTCCATGCATGCCTTTCCTCTGTCTTTCTGTCTCTCCGTCTCTCCGTCTCTATCTGTATATGTCCTTCTGTCTCGATTTTCCCACATCCATAACTTCATGACTGAACGACTTCGCTGGTTCTCTCTCTGTCTCTGTCTATATATAATTTATATATATATATATATATATATATATACTAATGCATGTGCAATTCAACGTTCTTGTTTTTGATGCTTAGCTTTCAACTGGGCTTCCTCCATCAGTTTGCTCAGTCATCCTCTTTTATATAGTCTTTCATCGTCTTTCTCTCACCTCAAATCCTCACATTTCTCTCTTACTCTACATGTATATCCTATTCAAAGCCACCTGTTGCATCGCCCGGTGGTCATTCTTGCTCTGCATGAAACTTGGTTAGGGTTAGAGTAACACATTGTTTTCACTTCTGACATAACACATCAACTGATTGATTGATTGATTGAATTCTTTTCTCCGCAGAATGAACGTGGAGTGTGAAGATATTTGATGACGGAATTGCCTTCGTTTTGAAATCGCACTTGGAACTTGCTGTCATTGCTTCTCCTATTGCAACGACGAAGTCCTATAAAAAAACCTTTCGCAGTAATTGACTTGGAATCCGCGTCTGACCTGCATCGGTTTGCATCGTCTCCATTCTATTCAATCACTATAGGCACTTCGGCAAATTTAAATCAATGCTGAAACCCTGGTTTCTTCCTATTCTCGATATATTAGAGTCTACGTTAAAAATGACTTGAAAGTAAACACGGTACTCAATACTCATCCATGGAGTATATACACTTGACGAATTGACGAAAGTCTTGTGATCTTCTCTCCAGTTTAGACCACAAGCAATTTAAGACATCTCATCTCCAAGTCACAACCATTGACCGCATCATTACAGTGGTGTAGAGACGCTCTGCTATAAAAAAAGCGTATTTAAACACGTCCTTCCTATTTGAGTATCAATAATAATGTGGCTGGCCAGACTCTCGCCAATCTCGTCATTGTCAATGTTTTCATTCGTAATGAGGCTCCTTCTTTTTAATCGTTTATTAGCTATAAGCATACTGACCTTGGAAAAGTCCCAATCTTTCAACCTCTAAATTCGATCGATGTCCCCTTTAATAATAATTATGGTCGTGTTCAGCACAGACAGCTAATTGACTCGCTCACTAACCAAAGCTAAATATCCATGAAAATCTCATTCTGCAAATCTAATAGTCTTGCCGCACGTCCTTTGTCAGACTGCGAATAGCCTAAGCTAGTTAACCGCCACTTCTCTTCTGTGTGCGCTGTAGAAGTTTCTAGTTCATCGCGATTACTATAGGCTACTTGTTGCTATCGATAGTATATAATTATGGTTAATGACGACAGAGTCCTTCATCGTTTCTTCGATCATTGACGTAGACTTTCTCATCTTGACCTCGTTTGTTGGCTAGCATCTTACGATTCTTTCGCCAGGTGAACATTGAATCCGCAATAGGACGGACGGGCGGTCACGAATCGAATGCTACCAAGTCGCATAGCCATAGATTATATGATTCGACGAAAATCATTCTACTTCCGTAAACACTGGGCCACTGCCTTAAATTTTGGCGCCCCACCTAGGCTACTGAGTTCGCTTCTCTTTGGCATTTTAATGATGAGCTGCATTGTCACTCAGTCATATTCCTAGTAACCTATAATAATTTTAAAAAGCATTGAGTTATACTGAAGACAACTCAATTCGCAGATTTAAATTACACTTTTTAAAATTACAATTTGCATGATGATAGGCTACCCCAAAATAATCTCTCCATTTTACAGAACTGCACATCTATACGTGCGCTGCAAATATACTTACTCCAATGTTTCACCAATATAAACTTCTGGAAGGCTAGAAGAAACTGCTGGTGATCGAGTCCCTCAAAAACCAAATTCATTTTCTTTGGCACAAGCCATCATCAACACCTCGAACGGTTTGATTGGTTCACAACTTCACATCCGCTCGATTGGTGGGATTGTTTGTCAGTCGCACCATGAGATGTGCTGGCAGAATTGGTGACATTAGGAATAATCTTCGAATCATGCACCATGCTATCTGCCAATAATGTTCTGACAGTATTCGAATCAGCACACAACCACGTTCACATTATTAGGTCTGCAGCTTAATTATTCGTATAATCCAATCTCATATGCCTCAAACTTGCTTTGATCATAAATTGTGCACATGAAACGTTTTCCAGCCGACTGGACTCAGGTGACTCCCTTCCAGTGTCGATGCTCTGCCATAGGTGGCGACAGGTAATCTTGAGTTTCTTGACCTGCCTTGTGACTTCGAAAACTGGTTTGGAATTTTTAATATCTTCTGCACATTTAATTTCTTCAACGTGCTGAATAACTCTCATTATCCTGGCGCGACCTTTGCTGAAATTGCACAGCTGTTGCCCCTGCTGTTCGCTTCTCATTTGCACTGGCAGTGATTTCGTGCACAATATACAGAATGGCTCAAATTTCTCTGGCTGTAGAGTCATAACGAAGACCATTAAATACCAACAGATCCTGGCCACATCAAACACATTGCACCGGATGACCTTTGGGTATAGTATATAATTCAGTTTTAAATCTGTTTAATTGGCCAAAAAGGCACCAAATTTGCACGAAGCTCTTGGGTGACTGGATCTTGTGGCTACACATGGTTTGAAGTGTCCGAATTGATTCGCTATCTCTTCTATGCGCTCAGTCTGGTTTTTGTTGCAGGTTTCAGGTCCAACGTTAAAACGCACCTCCTTCAACTCGTTTTTCAATCGTTATCAATCGTTATATATAGGCCTATATATTGCAGGCTGTCTGCTCAGTTAGCATAGTTAAGATTTGTGTATTCTGTGACCTCCGTTCTTGTGAATTGTTTAAACTGCATAATTGTAGGCCTACACTGTAACCGGTTGCGGTCTGTCAACCGGATTGTTGAATAATTAAAGAGAGTCTCTTTAAGAGACTATTATATCTGATTCTCTGGCTTCGCGGCCAATTGGATTTCCACGTTTTCAACGAATATAATTATTATTATTATGATTCTCGACAATGATTTCGTTGGATCGGTTGCATCATAAAATCGGCGTTATAGAAATTATTGAATTTAAATTAAATGTATGCAATTAAACACGAGCGCACATCATGCATACATGTATGAGTGAATACGTACACAGTGCAGCATACACAGCATGAAAATTGTGGAAAAATAACTGGGGGTCGGACTATATATGATGATACGTGGAAATGAGGTGTGCAAAGCAGACTTTACTTTGGGGTCCTCTCAACGCCGGTAATTCTCATCCTGTGCATACCCACGTACATACGAATCGATGCATAATAGGCCTACATTGTTTACAAAGGTACATCTACGTACTATGCTCACGTGCATGCATACACGAACGTAGGCCTACATACATCTCCATAATCATAACCATCAGTTTATTGAGCCAAACGTATAATATAAAGAAACATATCGTCATGCTAAAAACAAGTAGGCCTATTCTGTTGGTCTTATATCGAAGAGCGCAGAGGCTGGATAGAAGTTGAAGAATGAGGAGATATTGCCTACATGTACATTGTACATGCACATTGTACTTGCATAGTTTCAAAAAATTCACAGTTACGGTAGCCTACCATAAGATCAGTGAAATTGCAAGTTCTTTTCGCTAGGTGCCGACAGATGCGCCACAAGTTTTGCCAAGCCGCAGCTCATCTATAGCGCTGTCTGTTGAAAGGATCATAGCCAGATTAAGGCAAGATCAGCATGTTCGACCGAACATGGACCCCACACTTCAGGCTCCCCACATATGCAAAAGAAACAGATTTTTATATTTATGACGCATTATAAAATAGCGTTATTTTACTGTGTACTTAGCCGACACCGTCTCGTCAATATATGTCGTTACAGTCGTTTATAAATAACGTCGAACGCTTTGCTCAATTTAAAGTTGTAGACTGATTCTTCTGTCTTCTTCGCAACAATTTATTTTATTTGTCTGAGCCAACATAACGTTAATAAAGTTATTTTCATTCCCATTTTTAATGAGTACCGCAACTTTAGACCTAAATTTTAGTGCTCTCGCGATATACATGTTGGGTAGGCCAATAGTAACGATTTTGACAGAAGCAATAAAGCTTCTGGCAGAGAGATTTTCTCTACAAAGACAAGCGTAACTTTCACTGCATCATGGACATTCTTTTAATGGCTACTTGTGAATGTTTATTTTCATTCACAGTCTGCTGGCATTGCTGAAAATTCTGTCGTTGTGATTCTGTAGAAATGCCCCACAGATTTTACTGAAAAGGGCACCGTAATAATAATTATTATTGTTAATCTGTCCCTGGAAAGGATTTGATTTATATTCTAATCTAGTGTATGCGTTCACTGTTCACGCAGGTCTAAATAAGATAAGCCTTACTGTGTTTATGCTTGTATGTAGGCCTGTCTATGTGCGTAGGAATATCTGCCTATGCTTTCACATAGGCTAATATATTATTATGCATATGTAGGCCTCTTCACGATTCCTTCGGTAGATGGACGCTAACCCTAAAATGTTCACTTATGGATCTACCGTCAGATAATGCGTGTGACTATGTGTGCATTTATCTGCGTGTAAAACTGCATATTGCATATAATGTTTGCAGAGGAGGATACAGAAATTTTGGAAGGGGCCAAAATTTCTTGATCTTTCGCCCGAAAAACCTGTCGACCTTTTTTTTAATCATTTGCTCTCCAACTTGTCTTGAAATACATACCATTATTTTCCTTGGCCAAAAACTTGATGACCTTTTTTAATCATTTAGCCGAGTTGTCTGGAAAATATGCAATTGAAACCTGCTGCTGTTGAAAGCTTGTTGAAACCACCTTATGGGGGCACCCGTTCTAAGGGTATTTCTCAATGGGGGTAGGGCCATGACCGGATTTGCTCCTGGTTCCGCCCCTGAATGTATGCATGCGTGTTGCACATAGATCTATGTAAGTATTTGTGCCGGTGTGCATAATGCACGAACCGATTTTTAACCTTTTAATAGTTAGCTCGCACGAAATATCATACAATCTAAATATAAAACGCTAATTAACGCGTGCATTTTATTGCAACAGTTTTAATGAGGATAACCTTCTATAGATGTGAATTCTTTGACATTAGAATCGCCTCTTCATTCGCGAACAGACAACCGCAAATCGCTTGAGGTGTTACGCGTGCAAAGACGACAGTTAAACCCATAATGCACGTATGCAGTGATCTTCAACAGTTTTCTAGTGACGGAACCTTTCTCAAAGCTTCAATTCCGCGCGGAAACCAGCGGATTTCAACCGTCTTGTATATCAAGAAAACATGCGTTTGAGACTTGTAAAGTTTTAGGCTATATTCAGATGTAGCCTACACCTATAGACGTTTCATGTAAGTCATTGGTAGGCCTACTTCTGGCGCAGTCTATATAATAGTGGGCCTGAAAAACAAATGCATGCTTCAGAATTCTAGAATTGTAGTCCCAGTGCACGAAAGACTTCAGAGAACAACTGCATTCCTCTTGCATTTCGCCGACAACTCGGCTATCCATCCAAATGACAGATAGAATAATGAAAAATGGGAATTCGGTGTATATATATACCGGTGCTGGATCAGCGCTATGGACAAGTTGTGTTATGTTAAAGTATCCCTTCTCAAGTGTACTGCCCAATATGTGTCTCGGAGCGCCTATGTGTGGAAATCCTGAAGGGTAACAATTAAGTACTCATCATCATCATCATCATCATCATCATCATCATCATCATCATCATCATCATCATCATCATCATCATCATCATCATCATCATCATCATCATCTCGTCGTCGTCGTCGTCGTCGTCGTCATCATCACCATCACCACGATCCATGGGTTGAAAGCTCGTAGGTGTGCAATGCGCGCTGCATCGCTAGCTTCCACAGTCCAAGCACTCATACATACATTCAAAGAAAACTGAATTGTAGTTGTCAGTAAAAGATTCAAAGTCCCTGAAAAGCTGACAGACCGAGCCTAGAAAAAACTTCGTTTGCAGTTCAGATATCTATTTTAAACGTTAGCATGTCATGGTACACAGTGCAGGTAGGCATACTGTATAATCTGCATGAGTGACAATAGAATTCTCGCTATTCAGATTTCAAGCTGTCGGATCATTTCCAATGTCACTTCATTAAATAATATTACAATGGTTCTTCGTTATAGGCTTTTGTCGTTAGTCTCAACATAATGTGCAGAACCAGACATGATTCACATGAACCAGATGTTATAATTGACGCTCAATTTAATCTCAAATGATTAGCGATCTCCTTGTTCAAGCGTAAGTTACAAAGCGACGAATTTTTAACCGTCTCGCCAATATTCTATACTCAAGAGAGGTTTAAAGAGAGAGCCATCGCCTATGGCGCCATTCATTCTTTTACCGGCAATCATTTGCCGTCGGTGCAAAACCTGTTCGCTACAGGTATTAGGCTGGAAAGACGTTCTACGTATATTATTGCTCACACCTCTTGAGGACAGTCTGCGATATAGCAAGACAAAGACAGAGACAGAGACAGAGACAAAGACAGAGACAAAGACAGAGACAAAGACAGAGACAAAGATAGAGACAAAGACAGAGACAAAGACAAAGACAGAGACAAAGACAGAGACAAAGACAGAGACAAAAATAGAGACAAAGACAGAGACAAAGACAAAGACAGAGACAAAAACAGAGACAAAGACAAAGACAGAGACAAAGACAGAGACAAAAACAGAGACAAAGACAAAGACAGAGACAAAAACAGAGACAAAGACAAAGACAGAGACAAAGACAGAGACAAAAACAGAGACAAAGACAGAGACAGAGACAAAGACAAAGACGGACTGAGTGAGACAGCTGTCAAGTGCATCTATAATCACCGTTTAATGATCTGGCCAACAGCCACTCGACAACGTAATTGTGCTATATAGAAATCATAATTCTCTGTTTTACATAGATATGCCTAGAAATTCTGATTCCGTAAATATCTCTGTGAAGCTGGTTTGGGAGGAAGCAGTAATTGTTGCTTTCGGGAATCAGCATAATGCGACCTTATTTAGGAGCATGTCTGAAGAAGAAGAAGAAGAAGAAGAAGAAGAAGAAGAAGAAGAAGAAGAAGACGACGACCAAGAAGACGAAGAAGAAGAGGAGGAGGAGAAGGAGGAGGAGGAGGAGAAGAAGGAGGAGGAGGAAGAAGAAGAAGAAGAAAGAGAAGTAAAAGAGGAAGAAGAAAATGAATAGGGTAGAAAAGATGAAGGAGAAGTCGTAGAGAGGAGGAGAAAGAAGAAGAAGGAAAATAAGGAGAATCGGAAGAAGAAGAGGAATAAAGAGAAGAACGAAGAAAAACGGAGGAGAAGACGAAGAACGGGGAAGATGAAGAACAGAGAATAGGATAAAAAAATAATTATTGTCTCGACTTTGTCCTACAGTGCGACGGTTAGAAGAAGGGGAGCGGTCATAGGATTAGAATGTGATTTGGGCCAAAGAAACAATTAGAGACATTGGACCAACGATAAGAAGCATTGGACCAGCGGCCAGAGACATTGGACCGACAGTTAGAGACATTGGACCAACAGTTAGAGACATTGGACCAACAGTTAGAGACATTGGGCCAACAGTTAGAGACATTGGACCGACAGCTAGAGACAAAGGCCAACGATGCGAGACATTGGACCAACAGCCAGATACATTGGACCAAAGTAAGGGGCATTGGACCAAAGTTATGGACATTGGACCAACAGTCAGAGACATTGGACCAACAGCCAGAGACTTTTGACCAACAGTTAGAGACATTGGACCAACAGTTAGAGACATTGGACCAACAGTTAGAGACATTGGACCGACAGCTAGAGACAAAGGCCAACGATGCGAGACATTGGGCCAACAGCCAGATACATTGGACCAAAGTAAGGGGCATTGGACCAAAGTTATGGACATTGGACCAACAGTCAGAGACATTGGACCAACAGCCAGAGACTTTTGACCAACAGTTAGAGACATTGGACCAACAGTTAGAGACATTGGACCAACAGTTAGAGACATTGGACCAACAGTTAGAGACATTGGGCCAACAGTTAGAGACATTGGGCCAACAGTTAGAGACATTGGACCGACAGCTAGAGACAAAGGCCAACGATGCGAGACATTGGGCCAACAGCCAGATACATTGGACCAAAGTAAGGGGCATTGGACCAAAGTTATGGACATCGGACCAACAGTCAGATCACATTGGACCAACAGCCAGAGACTTTTGACCAACAGTTAGAGACATTGGACCAACAGTTAGAGACATTGGACCAACAGTTAGAGACATTGGACCAACAGTTAGAGACATTGGACCAACAGTTAGAGACATTGGACCGACAGCTAGAGGCAAAGGCCAACGATGCGAGACATTGGGCCATCAGCCAGATACATTGGACCAAAGTAAGGGGCATTGGACCAAAGTTATGGACATTGGACCAACAGTCAGAGACATTGGACCAACAGCCAGAGACTTTTGACCAACAGTTAGAGACATTGAACCAACAGTTAGAGACACTGGACCAACATATACAGATAAGGGACCAACGGTTAGAGACACTGGACTAACATTGGAGACTTTTGACCAACAGTTAGAGACATTGAACCAACAGTTAGAGACACTGGACCAACATATACAGATAAGGGACCAACGGTTAGAGACACTGGACTAACATTGGAGACATTTGACCAACAGTTAGAGTCATTGACCAGCGGTTAAAAGCAGTGAGACGGCGTCTAAGGATGCCTTCGGTCACTACATAAAACGATGACACTGGGTATACAGGAAGGCGTAAGAGGCGTTGAGGGAGTGGTGTATTATGCTGGAGGAGGGGATTATGGACTAGCTGCCTACCTTCTAAGCATGAAGAAGGAGGAGGATGGTGGGGAGGCGGCAAAGGAGACCTTGGTGCCGAGTTTAGTGTGATTTATTAAAAGTCGTCAGTTTCTAATTAAAGACGAGGTGGCGCCATGCGTGTGGCGCGTTTAGTACTGGATAAGCGTCCGAATCAGGCCGGATCGGACCGAATTGGCCGAACGTTCGGCCGACATTATTTAGCGCCAATCTGCGGTCCTTGTAATTAAAGAAGAGGTGGCCGTGCAGCTGCGGCGGACGGACGGACGGGCGGAGGATGGAGGACGGACGGAGGATGGAGGAAGGATGTAGAGACCACGTTGGCTAATTGTAAGTCAAGAGAGTCCTACGAAGATGGACGAGGAGGGCAGAGGAACGGAAGTGGGAGCTGGGGTTTCTGCGGCGTCCATTACACGACGATTGGTGTTAATAACCCGGAGCAGAGTGGATGGGGAGGAGGTGGCACTGGCGGCGTGCATGGTCTACGGGTCGGTTGGTCGGTCGATGAATGAGAATGACAAAATGGAAGTTGCGTTGTTTGATGACGCCTCCACAACGAATCAGGAGGAGAAAGGTGTCGAGGCAGAAGAAGCAACAGAAAATAGAATTGGAATAGGTGTATAAGGCTAGACAGGAAATGCTGGGCATAGGGCATAGGATATATATGTATAGTTATATAATATATATAATTATACATGTATAGCTTATTATAGTATTAAGGATAGGTAGGAAAAAGAAAAGTTAGGATAGGTAAGTTGATGTTAGGTCAGGCAAAGCCTCAAAGGTAAAACAAGATCGTGAGGCAAGATTAGGTAATGTAAGGAAACGTTTAAGCAAAGTGAGTTGAGGTATTGTTAGATAAGGCGACGTTAGGTTGTGTCAAGAAAGAGACAAGAGGAAGATTAGGCAGAGAAGGGAAGGACTATTACTAAGTAAGAAATCATTAGATGCAGTAAATGAGGCAGCGTGGACAGTGGCGTCTACCAATGGGGGGGGGGGGGGGTGGGAGAACGTTCTCCCACGGTTTCTGAAAGTGGGGGGTTGATGTTTTTCGGGTGTAAATTGGGGGGGTTGGTAAATTTCTATTAAATAAAGGCCTGGAATACGAAAATCATTATTTGTGCATCATTTATGTATCGAAAAACATTATTACCTTGGACTAACGAACCCACTTTTCGCTTGAAGTCACTTATATTTTGTAGGGAGCAGGACAACTCATATAGGCTTACATTAGTGTCAGCCAGGTCCCTGGCATACAAGGGTGGAACCAGGGCTTAAAGTGTGCCTGGACGGCCATGGACGGCGTCCATGCACTTGTTTTAAGATCTGAACGCCGTCCAGCCACTTATTGACGAGCACAGACTGGAAAGGTAAGGGGCGTCCAGGCACTTCTTTTGGAGAGGTAAGGGGCGTCCAGGCACTTATTTTTCCACACTTTAGGCAATGGGTGGTTTGACCTCTTATGATCTTATCGCTAATCACGCTTACTGACGGAGCCAAGCCGAAGCCCCATCCCCAGGTGATGAAGGCAACAAAATTAATGATCGCGACAGTCGCGCAGCAAGAATCAAACGACCCGTTTGACACTTGCTGTGCACGAGTAGCCTGCCCCAGTCTTCGGACAGTGGTCCCTTCTGTAAAAATAGCCTTAAGCTTAATGAAGCTAATAACAGATGTTTCGCATTAGATTCCCAGCCAGCATATCGCTGAAATGGATAAGAGCAGCTCTGATGTAAAACAGAGTCTTTCCATGCTATAGAGATGCAGCCATAAGTGCAGGAAGCTAGATGGTAGTCATTATACATGTAGGTTTACCATATACAACCGAATTTGACTGTTTCTGTGTTATAAGTTTTTCTCGCGAAGAGTTGCATCGACATCAGCAGGAGTTGTCAACAGCTAAAGGTCTGCATACACAGAGAGTTTCTGTGGAGAATTCGAATTATTAGCTTTCAGCTTCTAAGCGCATGGACGAAGATTTAAAGGGGTGGCGGAGATGCCTATATCGCCCCAATGTTTCAGAAATATTTCATAAATATCATTATAATTTACTACAGTGTTATTCATTGAGCTTATTTATCTATAATGAAAATTTGTCTAAGATGGCAACTTAAAAGCCGCCATCACAGTCTGCAAATAAAAAAAGCATTGGGAGCGACATTTATTGAAGTCTTGAACCACATCTCTGAGCACTGAGATCATGACAGCTTAAAATGCTACGTACGGCAACAATGTGCAAATCCAAAAATTGTATGCAATTGGGAGGCGACACTTATAAGGTCTCAAACCATGGCTAGGCTAGTATCAGCATGGAAAAATGAGTACCGGTAATTTTATTAAGACGACACCTTAAAATGCTGCCATTGCATTGTGAAAATTCAAAAAGTTTCTAATGGGCCACTGAAAAAGTAGGCCTACAGCTATTTTGTTAAGGACGCTCAATTGTCTCCCCCCAGAAACCTGAAATTCCCCCCCCCCCAGAGGAGGGGGACTAGATTAAACACTGTGCGTACGTAACACATGAACAGATTCCCATAAAATTGTTTTAAATCGGCGAAAATGGGAGGGGGGTTGTTCTCCCACTCCAAGTGGGGAGGTTAGACGCCACTGAGCGTGGAGTAAGGTAATGTACAGTGGTTAAAGTGGTTTGGGTGAGCAGTGGGAACGCTGATTGTGACCAGTGTGAACGCTGATGAAGAGTTTTATTAAAATGCATGTGTTCTAGAGTTTCATCATGATGAGCAGTGGGAACGCAGCCAAGAATTTCGAGAGCAGTGGGAACGCCGTTCCCACACATTCCCACACTGGTAATATATGATCCAGGATAATTAGAGAGTGAAAAAGGAATAGCAGGTATAGTGCAAGATGACAAGGCAACTTTTGACGTACTGTAATAAGGTGGAGCAAAGTAGCGTGCAGCAGAGAACATGATAAGTGCAGCATTAACGACGAGCATCTGTTCAAATGGGGATTCCTCTGTAGTTCG
Organism: Lumbricus terrestris; assembly: GCA_949752735.1. Taxonomy (NCBI): domain Eukaryota; kingdom Metazoa; phylum Annelida; class Clitellata; order Crassiclitellata; family Lumbricidae; genus Lumbricus; species Lumbricus terrestris. Next base: position 38,394,923 of record OX457041.1, read on the forward strand.
GTCCTGAGATTTTTTGAGAAATAAATCACCTGAGGCGCATGCGCGACACCGTCATGAGATTTATAACGATGAGATTTGCTACACATCGAAACTCCACCACTAGTTGCACTCTACCAGCGCCAGTCCCAAGCCTGGATAAAGGAGGAGGACGACACTAATCATCTTTGATATGGCAGTGTCGTTAAACAGTAACAAGGTATACACATCGACTTACACACCTTGTCCATAATTATGTCTTTGTTGTGGCTGGACGAGACAGACATCGGTCCATGGGCGGAGACCTGCAGGCGGAGACTTGAGGGGTGGACGGAAAGACGCGAGATTTTTTTGACGGACGAATGGCTGAGTGTCGCCGAAAAATCGAAAAATTTTCATCTTTTGCCGGTGACACGAAACGGAGTATCCCCCTGAAAGCTATCCGGGGGGATGAATTAATCTATCCCCCCGGATGGAATTAACCGGTCTATACTATCCGGAGGGATAAACCATTCTATCCCCTTTTTTAAAAAATGCGCATAATAGAAAAATGTATGCCATAATCAAAATTTAAAGTGACTCTAATTGTTGTAAGTGTCCTAGGCAATGCTCAGATAAAGGCAACTCGAATTTATTTCGTGACTCTGAGTGTTCTTAAGTGTTTTAAATGCTTTAAGTGCTCTAAAACCAGGGCAAAACAAACTATCTAGTAGGAATAAACATACATGTTAGTGTCATTGTTCAAAACAAAGCAGTTGAAAATCAATTTGCAAAACAAAATACACGCGGAAGCGGTTTCTTCGACTTTTTCTAATTTGGGGGATACAATTTATACGGGGGATACTCTATTTCGTGACACCGGCCAAAATTTCTGACGACTTTTTTAGTCATCCGCCGAAAAATTTCTATTTTCGCCGTCAAAAAAGTTGATGACCTTTTTCTTTTCTTTTTTTAGTCATCCGACGAAATTTTCTATTTTCGCCGCCAAAAAAGTTGATGACTTTTTTAGTCTTGACGCTCAACGATTGGGGGGGGGGGGGGGCAAATGCACGGGCCGTCCCCCTAACACCTCCATTGGGGGGATCGTCCCCCTAGGTCTCCGCCCATGCATCGGTCGCTTGCAGAAGCCATGGTGATAGCATTCAGCGACCGCTGCTGCATAATAATGTTCTTTTTGTTTAGTTGAAGCAACGTCGGTTGCTTACATGTGATCCATATAAGAGTCAGAGATGATCATCCATGCAACCATTGAGTCTCATACAGCAGCAGATGTGGAATCGGATGATGATTCTTCGGATCATCTTCACTTTGATGATAACATTGCAAAATGTTTATGGACATTATTTTTTGACCTGCTGTTCGTTGCTGCTCTTGCTGCTGCTGATGCTGCTGATGATGATGACGATAATGATGATGATGATGATTATGATGATACTAAACGATGACGACAATAGTGGAGTGGTGATGATAATGATGGTGATGATGATGGTAATGATGATGCTGGTCGTAATGGGGATGATGATGATGATGATGATGATGATGATGATGATGATGATGATGATGATGATGATGATGAGGATGATGATGATGACGATGATGATGACGGTGATGACGATGATGATGATGATACTGATTGATCTGTGATTATGCTGACGATGTCGTAGGTGGGATTGTAATGCTACTGCTGATGCTAAAGATGGTGATGATGATGATGATGATGATGATGATGATGATGATGATGATGATGATGATGACGACGACGACGAAAGTCACGACGATGCTGTTGTGACTGTACATCGTCTTTGTCTAATTTGGAAGTTGTTTAATCGAACGAAAACCGAACAAATTTCACTGATTAAAAAGACTTATCAGGAGGAGAATCCCATTAACCACGTGATTCAGTCGGAAGAATCCTTATCTTCCGTACGTTCTCCATTCAACCTTTCCACTCTTCCATCCTCCACCTTTACTTGCTGCTCATCTCACCGTATACCCCTCTCTGCTTCTCCACCTAATTCTGCTTCTCCACCTACTTCTGCGTTTCTGTCCTTCTGTCCTGGTCTCCGCCATATTGGAATGGTCTGCAGACCGGAAGCGGAAGGAGGGAGCATGTCTACTTCCGATCATTATCGATCCACTTCGTTCTTGTGCCGACTTCTTCTCTAAGATCTTCTTCTTCGCTGTTGGTCATTAATTTGGCCGATCACCTTTGATGATGTTTGACGGGTGAATCAATGGCCACAGTACACGACTACACAAATGACCCATTACAGCGTCTTCCCTCCCTCCCTCCATCCACCCGCCGCCATTTCATCACTCTCTCTACCCACCCTCCACCCTACTCCATCCCGCTCTCTTCTTCTCCCTTTTCTCCCTTTTCCAATGACTCTTTCCCAGACTCCCTTCGTCCACCTATTTCATAATATAATCCGCCTTTGCTCCTCTCTCTCGATATATCTCTCACTCGTCTTCCTTATTATTCCGCCGGTCCTTTCTTCTTCCCCTCTCCTTATTCCGGTTCTACTTCCTCTGCGATCCTCGTTCGCATTGTTTGTCTTCCTAAGCTATCCTCAACGCCTTATATGCATTCTTCTCCCATGCAGTACTCTACCCTTTCCAGCTCCGTAAACCAACGACCCTCAGTCCATTCATACGCCTGTAATACGCCAAAAATTGCCGACCCTAATTACCGCCGGGCGGTCGGTCGGTCAGTGTGGCCACTCTCTCGTCCGTTCGTCCTTTCGTCCTTTCGTCCGCACGTCCGTTCGTCCTTTCGTCCTTTCGTCCGTTCGTCCGTTCGTCCGTTTCGAATCGTAGAACATCAGAGAATCTCATCCGACCGGAAACTATGACAGGTTCCTCCGCCGCCATGTCTCCTTATGTCATCCGTCACGCAATCTTCGACTAGGCCTACCGTTGCTCAACATTATAATGCTCATTGGCCTCTATACGACTGCTGCAGCGTCTCTATCCGTCCCTTACACCACCCCGGCCCATACCTCACCTCCTCCGCCCTATCCGTCCCTACACCAAATCCTCGTCCACCCGATCCTCCACCTCCTTCTTCCTCCTCCTACACCACCTCCTACTTCTCTTCGTCCTCGTCTTCCATCTCCTCCTCCTCCTCCTCCTCCACCTCCTCCTCCTCATACTTCTCCTCCTCCTCGTCTTCTTCTTCTCCTTCTCCTTTTCTCCTCCTCCTTTTCCTTCTTCTTCTCATTCTCCTTCTCCTTCTTCTTCTTCTTCTTCTTCTTCTTCTTCTTCTTCTTCTTCTTCTTCTTCTTCTTCTTCTTCTTCTTATCTTTCTCTTTCTCCACCTCCTCCTCCTCCTCGTCCTCGTATTCCTCCTCCTCCTCCTCCTCCTCCTCCTCCTCCTCCTCCTCCTCCTCCTCCTCCTCGTCCTCCTTTTCCATCGCGCGAAGGAACTCAACGACTCGTTGATACTCTTTAACTGCACCGAATGCAGTAAGAAAACATTTGATAAAAGCAACGATAACACATACGGTACCAATATACGGCCTTGCAATACTCCGTCCAAACGATGTATTTGCCTGACCAGATAATTATAATAGTAATTCACCTGGCGTTCTCTCGAATTATTCCAGCGCAGAATAATTGTTTATAGAATAATCGTTTATAGAATAATTGTTTATAGAATAATTGTTTATAGAATAATCGCTTATAGAATAATTGTTTATAGAATAATTGTTTATAGAATAATTGTTTATAGAATAATTGTTTATAGAACAATTGTTTATAAAATAATTGTTTATAGAATAATTGTTTATAGAATAATTGTTAATAGAATAATTGTTTATATAATAATTGTTTATAGAATAATTGTTTATAGAATAATTGTTTATAGAATTATTGTTTATAGAATAATTGTTTATAGAATAATTGTTTATAAAATAATTGTTTATAGAATAATTGTTTATAGAATAATTGCTAATAGAATAATTGTTTATATAATAATTGTTTATAGAATAATTGTTTATAGAATAATTGTTAATAGAATTATTGTTTATAGAATAATTGTTTATAGACTAATTGTTTATAGAATAATTGTTTATAGCTAATCCCCGGTTAACGCGACTGTTGTTTTTTATTTGACTGCGAAGCAAAGCAATAGGATTGTATTTTTATATTTCCCTCCTTTCAGGGTTCAGAATTGAGGATACGACATGACATAGCATGTTCTGTTTTGTATATCGTGGCACCGACGGCGTGTGAACATTTACCGGTTCTCTGGGATTCCTAAACTGCGCTTCATAAACTCATCCGCGTAAGTTGATGGAACAGATATAATTGAAGGACCAGCTGCTCCTAGAGTATAATTATGCAGTGGCTGCCTTAGGGCGAGGGAGGAGGCTCCAGACTTTCCTTGTTACTGCCACAGGCCTAACAGACAATGACAATGTATCATAAGCAACTGAACTGATCGACCCTATAAGTCTGTAATTCTGCTTCTAATGTGGTCTATTGGATTAAGCTATAGCTTATTTGATTAAGCTGGTACCTGCGACCTGGCTTTTGCGGTCGCTGTAGAAATCTCGAGATTACGATTGCGAACACAATAGCAAATGACCTAAAAAATAGAGTGACTGAGAAAGTATCGACTTGTAACTAGAAGCAGTGACATTGATTAAGCTCTTCAGTATACAAACGAAGTATACGATACATTACATCGGAATTCGAGCAGCGCATCTTCTGCGCATCTGTGCTGTACGTGGATGGATTCCATAAAAACGAGAAGAGCCTCAAGTAAAAGGAAGTCATTAGTTTGCGTCTCTTGTCGTCTGACTATCCTACACAACCTGATGAAGAACGACATAATTATTATGCTTCGGACTTCCTCTATGGTTGACTTCCGTCGTTTGTTTCGCTTGCAGCATAAGTAATAGCAGCAGGACCAGCAGCAGATAGTGCGACGTGGTCGGAATTTATGTAGAGCCACATCGAATGAACTCTTCTGTTCTATCAACGAGTCTGTATAGTCCGACCGACTGTCGTCGATTCCGGGCGCTGTTGAGTTATTGCCCCGCCTGCTGCTGCTGCTGTTGTAGTCAACCCCCGCCGACTGATGTCGTTTCTGGTCAGCTGATCAAAGCCAGACTTTCTCGCTGTAATGGTCGATGCTATACAGAACCTTTTACAGCGCTGTCGTTAGAACGAGCCTCGAAGTATCACAAGAAAAAGTTGCGGTCTTGTAATATCACCAACTTTGTTAGCTGACCTTGGAGTGGTGCGTAGAGTTGATGACGTTCGTATATATACTGTAAGACAACGAATAGCAACTACGAAAGGCCTATTCAGTATATATTCACATGGTCAGACGATTTTAGTGCCACTGCAGAGTATTCTATGTTGATATGCAGCTCAACTTAGGTTGAACTTGAATGGCTTTTGTCGTACGACAACTCTATACTAGGGCTGTTGTTCGATTAAAAATTTTAATCGAAATTAATCGCGCGATTAATTTTTTTATTCGCAATTAACTGCAAATTAATCGCAATACATTTCCTTCAAATATATTAATCTTACTATTTTCTAAGGACCCCTGAAGCATAAAATTTTAATGACTGAATGCATTCTTTCTATTGCAAACATATTCAATAACCTTTGGCTTAGGTCTGTTGAATTTCTGCATTTAGTTTATTGAACAGTTTTGTATGACAGACAGAATTGAAACACTGTTCAAATCAGTCAACAGCTCAAAATCCTTTAATTAAAATGATATAGGCTTGAATGTGAAAATTTGACAACCGTTTTTTGATTATCAAAATTAATTATTTATTCAGCCAATTATTGTATAAGCAGAACAGTTTATTTACATTGGTCGGTTCAAGGGATGCTCTTATTAATTAACAATAGGCCTAGTAGGCCTAGGTCTACTGTTGAACCCCATTATTTAGTCACAATTTTTCACAAGAGGCTGCGGTTCTTGCCAAACCTCGTCTCAATTGTCCTTCTGTAAATATTTATCATTTGGAACCTGGATCCATTGGTCTTGCCATCTCATGGTCAACCAACGTAGGGGCGAGGAAAGAGGAAACAACTGTAGTGGACGATGCGGGCTATGTTGATGACTCATCGTTGGCGCTAAGCACATGTTTTGGCTCGCATGCATGCGATAATTGAGCGACGAATTGCTACGATAATACTCAAATTCTTTGTTGGAATATTTGCCAAAGAATGTATCACTTGCTTTAAGTATGAGCCTTCCGTATAAAACGACTTTTCTGCCTCTGATTCCATTTTAATCAGATCTAATTAACGCGTGCGATTAATGCGTTAAAAATTTTAATCGCAAATTTTTTTAACGCGTTAATCGCACGCGTTAACGCGATTAAATCAACAGCCCTACTCTATACACCTAACATGATCCCTTATAAGAAGTTAAAAAACCTATATAACTTGTGCTACACAACTAAGTCTTCTGTGGACCACAGTTGTTCGCAACGACAGACGTACTGACCGCATCCGATGCAATTATCCCATACTCTTTCAACCGATATGAATCCATCGATTCCTAAAAACACGGCTGCAGCATCGTCGTCGTCGTCTTCGCCAATTTGTTGATCGGTCGAATGAAGATGAAATGCGTCAGTTCAGATTTAGATGAACTGCTTGCTTCTTCCGGAACCAGCAGTCCGCCATCTTGTTGGCTACAGCGACAAAAGACAAAGAAAGGAAAGAGCGGGTTGCTGATCTTCACGTACGTCATCGTAATGGTAAACGTAATTGTAATAAACAGATGGCATCCATCGAGATAACAACCGACTCAGCAGCTGCAGCAGCACCAGCAACTGATGCGCTGATGCTCGTCCAAGACAATGCAATTGATGCAGTTCCAGCAAAGAAAGACACGTGACAACTGAAACCTTAACATGGAACAACCAAAAATAAAGACTTTCATTGATTGAATAGTGAACAATATCTGAGGTCATCATCGAATTATTTTGCTTTCTGAGTTTCATTTAAATCAGTAATCTGATGATGTAAGACTACCACAACATTACTTTATTATTTATCTCGAGATTTATTTCAGCCTTCAATTCACCCTTTCTCATAAATATTCTTCCATTGTTATCGTCCTATTTCTTCCTTACATTCTGCTCTGGCGTGCCATCGATTCGATCGTGCCATTGTGCATAACATTACTCGCAACACTACAATGGCGTACAAGTAGTTTTTTAGGATATATTATTCGGATGGACAGAGACAGAGACGGTTGGGTCATCACCTTGTTTTTTTTAAACCTTGCTCCTTTGTAAATTCCTTGTATGTCTCCACTCAACTCTTGTAATGTCCGCCCAATTTTCATTACTTTTATCTTTGTCGCCATAACCAATGTATTTAGTAGATTTTGCGTTTCTGTGTTTACAAAATTGATGCCTATAATTTGCTTGTTCAATTTGTATTTTACACACAATATACTTGCTATCGGCCTATATATAGAGCCTATTTCATTCTTCGAGAATAAAAACAAAGAATTTAATATTTACAGATGACTACTGATGTCAGGTTTAAGCGTCTTCCAATTTCTACAAAACGCTATTAAAGTTGCTGCGTTCAGGGCCATGTGTAGTGTACAGAGCTCACTGAATATGAAGATTGTCTTTCCAGATGTTTGTCTTGTTCTTGTGCTAATTATTTTCCTATTGAATCAAATGTACCTTGGATGACAAATTATACCGGTACCGTTTCACATATGCCTGTTTAATTTTTAAGAAAAACTCGTAGTCTCGGAGAAGTCAAAATCGAGTCTACACTTAATTGGGGCAGAGTATATAAGCTAAAGGTATTTTGTTTTCATCGAACATTTAAGAAATTTGCCATCGCCGCTATCTTGAAAAATTGCGAGTTCATGAAATTTACCATATAGTAAAGTAACCAACGTGACTCTCTTTGCTATAAGGTTCATGAATATTTATGTGTGGTAAATAGGAGCGTAGAATTCGTGTGGCTTTTGAGACTGAGACCAACGAAATCGCCGTAAAAATTGGTTAAGACGATTGTTTATGCCACTTGGTCAATGGTCATTTGCATAGTAATCGATGCATAGAAGACTCTTCTAATTAGGGTGCGATACTAAATTATTGTGTTTGGGTTACAGCGCATCACAATAAAGTTGGTGGTAATTTGGTTGACGTACGACTACGACTACTCGTATATCGAAGCTCTACAGACTACATTTACTCTATGGGCATATGCTTGAAGCTGGATGGTTCATGGTTGGCCAAACTGGGGACATAAATATATCCGAGGAAATCATTTTGGACAAACTTGCCTTCTGATCTCGTTTATCGCTAATTGACTCTCTTCAGAATTTCTGCATCTAAGCACATGAAGTTATACGGTCACTTAGCGCAACAAATGCGTTTACATGTATGCTATGCACATGCAATTAGTCATGTGCTCGTTGTATGCTTATGTGCCACTGCTTGTCAGTTGTCACCGGTTGTGTGTTGTCACTTCGCCCTCGTTGTGGGCTAAACATAGACTACACATATACATAGACTATTATGTGCACCTGTTGTCGTCATGCCAGTCAGATCATGAGGCGGTGTAATCTTACATTCGAACACACATCTAATCGCTTTCTGTATGTTTTGTGACTCTGTCCCCCTTCCGTCGGTCCGCCCACCCGCCCGCCTGCCCGCCTCGTCCGTCCGTCCTCCGTCCGTCCGCCCTTCCTCCGTCCTTTCCCCCGTCCGTCCGTCCGCCCGTCCTCCGTCCGTCTGTCCACCCACCTGTCCGTCCGTTCTTCCGTCCGTCCGTCCACCCGCCCGTCCGTTTGTCCGTCCGTCCGTACGTACGTTCGTCTGTACGTCCGTCCGTCCGTCCGTCCACCCAGCCACCCGTCCGTCCGTCCGTCCGTCCGTCCACCCAGCCACCCGTCCGCCCGCCCGTCCTCCGTCCACTCGTCCGTCCGTCCGTTTGTTATTCGCTGCTGGTCGTCTCTTGCCTTTATAAACCTGTCGGTCGGTCGCAAGTGTGCAATTCCCCGTCGTCACTTCACAGATTGGCGCCGTCCACGCCCCGTGCGGACACCGACCGACGGACCGACCGACGACCGACGGACGGACGGTCTCCCTCCAACTACATGTGTGACTCGAATACAGTCCTTCCGGACAGGACTGATGTCTGTCAACGCCAGACACCATGTACGACATCCGTCGACCGTCGAACAAACATGATAGAGACGTACATATGTAGTTAGTCAGCACAATGCAAACTTAACAGTAAGCCTGACTTCATGCTTGACTGGAAAGCATTCGAATATCGAAACTAATGCTTGTCAACTCATTGCAGACACACGGCAAACCAGTAGAACTTTTATGTAGGCTATACATGCATGAACTGCCTGACAACAGTTACTACACTGTACCGGTGAAATAGAGACCCCAACTAAAAGTGTCAAAATTCGATCAAAACTTTTAGTAGCCTATTTGCTTGAATAAAAAACCACTATAACAGCAGCCATGATATTTATTGCCACCTAATCATAACGCCGTTTAGAAATGTTGGTGAGTTTGTCAAGTTTATGAGCGATTGAGATGCAGCGCCGAAAAAGTGAAATTTCCAACGTACAAAAACTGAAAGGAAGTGAAGTTCAGCTTCAGCTGGTGTTCAAAATGTTCACCCTGTTCACGGACACACGATCGTATACTATGGACGTAGCAGTGTAGTAGCTGTCCCGGGAGACACCCAGCTTCAAATCCCGCAACTATGGCCGCCCAACAGTCCAGACCTAAATCCGGAGTGTACTGGAGGAGCGCGTTTCTCGCTCCCGTATTCATGACATCGATCACCTACATGCATATAGGTAGGCGCAAATATGATTATACTAAAAGACTTGAACGAGTATGGCACTTTCTGTTTGGGTCTACTTTGCATTGGACACAGTGTAGTAGTCTAGTAGACAACAAACACCGCCACTGCCATCAGTAAGCTATAGACCTACTCTAATCTCTAATAGTGCTATAGTCCCAAGTCTGGATAGGGAAGAGGGAGTCGGTATTCTTTTTTTTAAATAGCAATGTGGCATTAAACAGAAAGAACTAAATGGAACACAGGGATAGGGATGATTCGCTTCTGATAAGCTTTTATGACATATAGCGGGACACTAGGTGGTCGTCACTGTTGCCCAGTGTGAGCCCAACATGAGCCCAATGAGCGTGGCTGTCTGTCTGGGTAGACATCTTGTGTTCATTCCGATTACTGACGATGCTGACTAAAATCCCAATTTCAAAATGACAATATTTACAGCTACATCCCTGAAAACTTTAACATTTCACATCGTCTCCTTACATTCCATCAACTTTGCTCTTTACTTGTGGTTCAACTAGCAGGGTTTTACAAGTCACATATACGTCATTTTTGGACGAGGCTAAAACTGGGATCGCGCCTTATAATTATAGGTCTAATAGTATATAGGTTCTTGAAAAGGTGCTACACGAATGATTCGAAAGAATGGCGTGATGGATGAATGGATGTATGGATGAATGAATGGATGATGAATGGATGGATGTATGTATTGATGATGAATGAATGGATGTATGGATGAATGAATGGATGATGAATGAATGGATGTATGTATTGATGATGAATGAATGGATGTATGGATGAATGAATGATGAATGCATGGATGCATGTATGAATCAAGTCAAACGGAAACTTCTACTGAACCAAATCAAAACCAAAACTTTACTAACAATTATTAGATGACACAATTTCTATTCTTAGAACCAGAAATCAAATCTATCTCGCTATTTGTTTTCCTGCACCATTCAATCGCCAGGTACATGCATGTATGCGACTAACGACAGACTCTGCGGCTCTCCATATCACACTTTCCTCTTCGTTTCATCTTTCACCTTCTCCTCTTCCTGCTTCTCCTCTTCAAAATTCTCTACCATCTCTTCACTCTCCTCCTTCTCCTATCTTCGCACTTTTTCTTTCTTCTATTCGCCTTCCTCTTCAATCTCCTCTTCAATCTCTTCTTCAATCTCTTCTTCAATCTCCTCTTCAATCTCCTCTTCAATCTCCTCTTCAATCTCCTCTTCAATCTCCTCTTCAATCTCCTCTTCAATCTTCTCTTCAATCTCCTCTTCAATCTCCTCTTCAATCTCCTCTTCAATCTCCTCTTCAATCTCCTCTTCAATCTTCTCTTCAATCTCCTCTTCAATCTTCTCTTCAATCTCCTCTTCAATCTCCTCTTCAATCTTCTCTTCAATCTCCTCTTCAATCTCCTCTTCAATCTTCTCTTCAATCTCCTCTTCAATCTTCTCTTCAATCTCCTCTTCAATCTCCTCTTCAATCTCCTCTTCAATCTCCTCTTCAATCTCCTCTTCAATCTTCTCTTCAATCTCCTCTTCAATCTCCTCTTCAATCTTCTCTTCAATCTCCTCTTCAATCTCCTCTTCAATCTCCTCTTCAATCTTCTCTTCAATCTCCTCTTCAATCTTCTCTTCAATCTTCTCTTCAATCTCCTCTTCAATCTCCTCTTCAATCTCCTCTTCAATCTCCTCTTCAATCTCCTCTTCAATCTCCTCTTCAATCTCCTCTTCAATCTTCTCTTCAATCTCCTCTTCAATCTTCTCTTCAATCTCCTCTTCAATCTCCTCTTCAATCTTCTCTTCAATCTCCTCTTCAATCTTCTCTTCAATCTTCTCTTCAATCTCCTCTTCAATCTCCTCTTCAATCTCCTCTTCAATCTCCTCTTCAATCTCCTCTTCAATCTCCTCTTCAATCTCCTCTTCAATCTCCTCTTCAATCTCCTCTTCAATCTCCTCTTCAATCTCCTCTTCAATCTCCTCTTCAATCTCCTCTTCAATCTCCTCTTCAATCTCCTCTTCAATCTCCTCTTCAATCTCCTCTTCAATCTCCTCTTCAATTTCCTCTTCAATCTCCTCTTCAATCTCCTCTTCAATCTCCTCTTCAATCTCCTCTTCAATCTCCTCTTCAATCTCCTCTTCCTCTTTACTCCTTCATCTCATCACTCCTCCTCCTCCTCTTCCTCTTCCTCCTCCTCCCGCTCTTCACTCTCCTCCTCCTCTTTCTCTTCCTCCTCCTCCTCCTCCTCCTCCTCCTCCTCCTCTTCTTCTTCCTCCCTAAACTCCGACTCCTTGGCTGCAGCTGCAGTAGGCGACGAGAGGCAGAGGCAGCGTCGCCATCGCTGAACGTATAGGCGGTTGCTGATGCTGCTGATGCGGCCAACGATGCTGAGCCGGTGACAAAGTGAATGGCTGCAACAAAGGACGACTCTCGCTCCTCTATCCCTTCAGAGTCGCCACAGACATCGTCCGATCATCATTCACCATCTATCTATATATATATATATCTGTCGCTCTATCTATCTCTATCTCTCTGTTTCGCACAGTCACTAAGATAAAAGCATCGCTGGTCCGTCTCTTCGTCTGTCTCTCTGTCTGTCTTTGTCCTACCTGACTGCTCTCTGCGTCCGTCTATGTTCGCCTATCGGATTACCTCCTCCCTCGGTTTCGACTCCGATTTCTAAGTATCCCGCTGCAGTCCTTCGCTCTGCCTTCCTACCTGTAGTCAGTTCTTCCGTCTGCGGCCCAGTCCGTCCGTCCGTCCGCCTCTGCATCCTGCCTACGTCTGTCGTCTTCCCTGGCTCCCATTCCGAAGCATCGCGACTGTCACAGACTCTGATCAGACTGTGAAAGGAGGCACGGACGACGAAGAATGCGACGCTGCTTAAAAGCAGTCGACCAACAACAACAGCGTCGTCGTCGTTGTCGTCGTCGTCGTCATCATCATCAGATGGGCTGAAGAGAATTCGTAAATACAAAGACCGGAAATGGATTACGCTGGTTCCCTGTCGACGGTCGTCGTCTGCTTCTCCTTCTTCTCCGTCTTCTTCGTCGGATTCTCGCCTTTCGTCATAGGTATACGTTGCTTCCTGCATTAGAAATTCTATCCATATTATTATTACATCGGTTTCCATTCTTCTGAATCACCGAATACTGAACTAAGTATTTGGTCTTTAATTCTTTTTAATGATCCTTCGGTAGAACATAATTATCGATCAGAACTTATTAGGATCGTTCTGAGGTCTATGAGTTTTTCAAAATAAAAATCAGATTACACAACACATAAAGATGTGTTCTAAGAACAATCGAATGAGAAAGTGAGTGAGTGTGAGAATGCGTGAGTGAGTGTGAGAATGCGTGAATGAGCGAATGAGAAAGTGAGAGAATGAGTGAGTGAGAGTGAGAATGTGTGAATCAGCGAGTGAGCGAGTGAGCGAGTGAGCGAGTGAGTGGTGAGCGAGCGAGTGAGTGTGCATGAGAATGTGTGAGTGAGCGAGTGAGAGAGAATGAGTGAGTGAGTGTGAGAATGTGTGAATGAGCGAGTGAGAGTGAGAATGTGTGAGTGAGTGAGTGAACGAGCGAATGAGCGAGCGAGCGAAGTGGCGAGTGAATTAGTAAGCGAATAAACACGTATGTAGAAAGGTGAGTAGGTAAGTACTGTAAGTAGGTGAGGAAGTCAGTAACTGTAGACAGAGTAGCATGAATACATGCATTTGAATGTTCGTATACGGTGCTTTTAATAGCATTGGGACCATGGTCTAATGGTCTACAGACTCTAAAAAAAACCTTTCAGTGCAATTGGCATGGCCGAGTCGGCGGGATTCTTCTCAACTATTATAATCTATCAATCGCAGTTATAAATAAATATATATATATATAGCAGTCTATTGTTATATTATTTTGAAGTGCGTTTTTCTGTTTCACTGCAATAACACGACGAACGACTGGTTCTTACTTAGGCATACCCGATGGTTGCCATGGAAACAAAACGCATCGCACCTATTCAACAGCTCCAGATGCAGTCACGAAAATGTAGCATGCATTTGCATCAGAACCTCTGGCATATATATATATATATATATGTGTGTGTGTGTATGTATACGGGTGTGTAATGTGTGCATATATAATATATATATACATGTATATGTCATTATATACAAATATAAGGCGCTTAATCTTAGTCTTTTACGCGCTCCACTGAAACCTTCTTTTATATAGGCTCACCTGGTCACCTGGTGCCGTCAGCTCTTGGAGCTCTGGCGATATTCTTGATGTATCCTCTCCAGTGTCCCCTCTCTCTTGTTGCCTCTCTCAGCTCCTCCAAGTTCATGCCAGACTTTTCCTGTACCTCATCCAACCATCTCTTCCTTGGTCTTCCGCGTCTCCTCCTTCCCTCACCGCATGCCGTCATCAGCTCCTTCTCCAAACCGTTAGATCTCATCACATGGCCGAAGTAGCTCAATTTCCTCCAAGTCGCTGTTTGCTGTAGTGTCTCATCTCTCTCTATTCCGAGCTCCTCACGCACCGATTCGTTAGTTCTCTTCTCCGTCCATGAAATCCTTAACATTTTTCTCCAAATCCACATCTCGCACGCGTTGATTTTCTTTTCCATATCCAGTGTCTTTGTCCATGTTTCGCATCCATATAGGACGACCGGGAAGATCAGTGCTCTTACCAGTCTTTTCTTTGTTTCCCTGCTCACATATTTATCTTTCCAAATATTTCCCAGACCGTTCATTGCCGTTTTTCCCATTGATACCCTCCGCCTTATTTCCATATCACATCTTCCCTCCTTCTCTAACATAGATCCCAGGAATGTGAAGCTCGATACTACCTCTATCGTTTCTCCATCCACCTCAAAGTTTTCCCATGTTGCAGTTGTCATAACTTTTGTTTTCTTTACATTGAAGTATAGTCCCGCCTTTTCGCTTTCCATCCTGACTCTTCTTATTAACTCGGCCAGGTCGTCCTTCTTACCCGCCAATAATGTCGTATCATCAGCGTAGGGGAGACCGGGGCTAAAAGTAACAGGGGTAGGTTGTAACAGCGTAAAAATAAGGAAAACTGAAATTCAGGGAACCAGCGCATGCACGTCATAGCATGCGTCATATCGTTTCCGTTTTATGTTCCTTTCGGCGTTGCCTGTGTTACACCATAACAGAGTCGTTTTTCCAAAAGTGTGATTTTTGCCACTAAAAGTAAGTTTTTCAAATCGCATTGTTTTTCGTCTTGCTTTTGTCTGGCGCACGATATTCTTACTTAGTGATGGTCAATGCGAAGCTTGATTATGTGAGATTACATGACACGCTGAAGTATTTCGTCAGCCAACATGGCGTTTGAAATTTTTGTGTAATCATCTTAGACGCGTGACCGGGGCAGGTTGTAACATTTTTCAAGGGGCTTCTTGTAACGGTGTTACAACCTGCCCCAAAACCACCTTCATAGTGTTTAAAAGATTTATTTTTGCTTGAATCCTGCCGAACTATTTTAAACTGTAGGCCTAGATGAGGACTTACAGAAGGAAAAGTCCTAGAGGAGAAACCACACTGGGTGAAATGAAAGAAACGGCAGAAGAGGTGACTAACCATGCATAACCGACCTTGCCGTACAGTTGCGAAGAAATTCAACATATGCCATGTTACTCTTTTCCGGTTTCTTAAAAAAACTGCAAAGGTCAAGTGATGAAAGTTTTTCTAATGGGTACAAGCGAAGTAGACAGTCGATGATCAATCGATTACTACGGATAGGCTACAGCTGCTGCAAATGACAATGCTCAGCCGCAAACTTCACCTCCGGCTGAGGTAGGCCTATATGGTCGAATGTTGCATCGCTGATCGAGCCTCGGCCAGACACTTCACCTTCTCGAGACGAAAAAGAAGACCAGCAATGGTCTCAAGAAACATAAAGTATCAAACAAAAAGAAGAATCTTCAGAAAAGAAGTACCTCGACCGCTGGCGATTACTTTTTTTAGCCTTTTTGGGCTGTCAGAAACAAAAGAAAGACTGTATCCAATGTTCGGCTTGTAAGAAGTGATCTCAAATGAATTGCACTGATGGCGCTGTGAATTATTTCCGCCATAAGTGTGTTTCAGACGACTTGGAATAACGGTAGGGCCTATAGACTACAAGTGCTGTGTTACAACCTACCCCAATGCTAAAAGCATGGTTACCCAATGCTAAAAGCATTGTTACAATTTACCCCAGGTCTTGTTACAACCAACCCCAAGCCGGGGCAACTTGTAACACAAAAAAATATTTTTTTGAACTCATTTATTTCCTAAAGTAATATAGTGAGACATTTGAAATTGTGCCTAATTATAAAGCTCTCATGAAGGTTTTCACTGATATATTGTGTACCGTACTTGGAGGAACAGTTCTGCCGTAAGTCGATGAAATGTGTAAATTGTTACTTGTAGCCCCGGTCTCCCCTACCTCAAATTATTCAGTATTTTCCCCGCTATCCTTACCCCCTCTGTTGCCTCCTCCAATCCAGCCCTCCTCATAATTCTCTCGGCATACAGATTGAACAGGAAAGGGGACAAAATGCACCCCTGCCTCACTCCTTTCCTTATTTTAAATTTCTCTGTGTCTCCATATTCAGTTCTTATAACCGCCTCTTGATCCACGTAAAGGCCTTTCAGTAGTTTAACCAGATGCTTCGGAATTCCCATCTCGATTAGTGTCCTCCACAGTAGTGTATGGTCTATGCAATCAAACGCCTTGCTGTAGTCTATAAAACACATATGCACCTCTTGCCCGTACTCCCTCTGTCTCTCCATAATCCACCTTATATTGGCGATGTGATCACGCGTTCCACGCGCCTTCCTGAATCCCGCTTGGTTGGCTGGTAATTCTCTTTCAATTGTCTTCTCCATTCTTTTGTGGATTATTTTGAGTAGTATTTTGCTCGTGTGCGATATCATCGCTATCGTTCGATAATTTCCACACTCTCTCGCGTCTCCTTTCTTGAATATTGGTATGAACACTGACCTTTTCCAATCCTCCGGCCACTCCCCAGTTCTCCAGATTTGATTGCATAGCTTTGTAATAGTCCTCACCACTGCTTCATCTCCCGCTTTTACCAGTTCTATAGGTATTCCATCGTGTCCTGGCGCTTTGTTGTCCTTTAACTGTTTTATCGCCCACTCCACCTCTGCCTCCAATATCTCTGGTTCGTTTTCAACTTCCTCTATTTTGATGTTTTCCTTCACGACACGTTCGTCCTCCTTGTACAGCTCTTCCGTATACTCTCTCCACCTTGCCTTCATCTCCTCCTCGTCTCCTATTATCTTCCCATCCTTTGTCTTGAGTGATCCCATTCTAGGGCCTGCTGTCTTTGTTATTTCCTTTATCTTTGCGAACAGTTCTTTAGTTCTTCCTTTCTTCCCTTCTTCCTCCATCTCCTTGCACATTTCCTTGAGATGGTTTTCCTTATCCTCCCTTGCCTTCCTTTGGAAGGCCTTATTCAATGTTTTTACCCTATCCCTATTCCCTTCCTTTTTTGCTACTCTCCTTTCCATTGCCACCTCAATGGCCTCTTTGGATAGCCATGGTGTAATTTTCCTTGACGTTTTCTTTGGTACATGTTTCTCCGCCGCCTCCTGAATCGCAGTTTTCATCTTTGTCCATAGCTTGTTTGCATCCTCCTCTTCCGTTGTATCGTCTCTCTCTAAGATCTCAAACCTATTCATTATCTCCACCCTGTATTCTGGTGTTATGCCTTTGCAATCGAAACTGGTCAGTCTTTTGCCTCTCTTCAACTTCTTCAACTTTAGCTGTAATGTAGCCACTATTATCTCGTGGTCTGTTCCGCAATCCGCCCCCGGTCTTGTTCTTACATCTTTTATCGTGCTCTTCCATCTTTTGTTCACCAACACGTAGTCGATCTGATTCCTGTGTTTTCCATCCGGCGTCGTCCATGTATAAAGTCTTCTTTTCGGTTGTTCGAACCATGTGTTCATTATTCGTAGTTCATTGGAATCGCAGAACTCCAGCATTCTCTCCCCTGCCTCGTTTCGTACACCCAGTCCGTACTTACCCACTACTTCTTCCCATCCACTTCTGTCCTCACCAACTTTCGCGTTGAAGTCACCCATAATCACCAGTATGTCTCCCCTCGGTGTTGTGTCAATTGTCCCTTGCAGGTCTAAGTAGAAAGCTTCTTGTTCCTCCTCTGCCGCCATCGCTGTAGGGGCATAAACCTGTATGATTGTCGTATTGATCCTTCCTCCCCTAAATCTTACACTCAGTACTCTGTCACTCACTGTATTATACCCCATTATCGCATCAGCGCTCTTCCTATCGCACATGATTGCAACTCCATTCCTCCCCCTCTCCTCCTGCCCCGACATTACTATCTTAAAACCGTTCCATCTGAAGTGTCCTTTTCCCTTCCATCTGGTCTCACATAATCCCTGTATCGCTATATCCATCCTTCCCATCTCTTTTTGAATGATGTCCATCTTCCCACTCTGCATGCTTCTGACGTTCCACGTTCCGACCTTCATAGATTTTTTGCAGCTCATGTCAAGTCTTTGCTTCATGGCCATATCCACCGCTGGACGTCCTTTCGGCTTTGGTCCTGTGGCTTCATTCGAACCCGTAGCTCCCGACTCGTCAATGTGCTCTTCCTCAGTAGCCATTAAGTCACCCTCAGGCCTGAGGGTCTCACCCTTGGTGACTATCGTTGATTTCCTTCTTGGATACATCATGAATTTTCTTGGCAAAGATAAGGGGTGGTTTGCCATTGCCTTCCCCCCGTTTGCCGTCCGTGCCCGTTCGTTCACCCCTCCATACGGAGGGGTTACTAACAGGTCGCCCCACGAGAAGGTGGGCACAGTGGACTTTGGTTCGCCAGCCCAGGTCGGTTCCGAGTCTACGCTCCATTTTTATCAGCTACACGGTTATAATCTATGTAACATTTTACAGGTATACTTGAATGGGTGCAGCGTAAATGTTCAAAGTTTGAAAATGTATGCTGCACAGATTGACAATTATCAGCAGCCATTCAATGCGATGTGAGGCTCTTCTAGGAGGGCATGTGCGGATGGGCGGATGGGCTCCACCTGCATTACTCCACGAGCAGTAGAGCGCAACGATCGTCAACCGAGACTGAAGCAGCCAGAGCAGTAGCGTAGCTAGCTTTTTGTGGGCCCGTGTGCAGTGGTCCGGCATGGACCTACTGTTTGGCCCTTTAGGGCTGGCATCTTTTCGTTCTTGCAATCAAGATCACAAAACTAATCTATGGCCTTTGCTATTGGGCCAACACACGTAATACAACTCACTCAAAGAAAAAAAACATGAATGCTGTGGCTGCAAGGATGAGACAGATAAATTAAAGTGTTGTAGACCTAACTGCAGTGATTTCCCAGTAGAATTTAAAATCTTTCTCGTTGCAGACTTTTCCACTTATTACCAGCTGTCTACTTAAAACAATGTCATGGCATCATAGAGTTTTCTTTGTATCATTTTTATCAGCCAAAAATTTCAACCATCTATTAATTCCGGTCCATGTTTTGTAAATTGTACACCAAAAACAATACAATCATCAAATTTTCATAGTAGGCCCTAAAAATAAGTTAGCAATATTCTTCGCAAGTGCAAAAATTGGGGCAAATACATAAATTTCTATAGAACTCTGATCCACACTTGCTCAATTTAGTGTCTACCTGATTTTGGGGCGAGAGCTGAGAAGATTTGAGAGCAGTGTGAGAATTGTTGAAAAATAACTGTGGGGATTAGAATATGATCCCCGTGGAGTTGGGTTGAGAAAACGTGAAAAGACTTAACTATGTGACTCCAAGTAAGACTAGCGAGAGTTGAACGACCTCAAAGTCCCGGGAAATTCTCACTCTGGCTGAGGGAGATGTCAGTTTACTACCGTTACTATATCCAGCATATGACCGGAATTATACACGAGCATGCCTGTGACAAGTATGAAGTTTCTGCGGCGCACCATTTAATTGCACTACAAGAACGTGACATATAGGCCAATATGATCACACATATCCTAAACGGTAGCATAAGCCCGCCTATGACCTTTGCATATTAAAGCTTGTGAACGAAAATCAGATGCGGGTATGTGATTCGTTTGCTGTTCTCAGCTTAAAACTGAATTAGACCTATTATATATTGTCGTTCACACACATTAGCGTAATTGCGCAATAAATTTTTGAACGGCATGACTCGAGACGAAAAACAGCTAGGCCTGTCTGCATGCCTGCCTGCCTGCCTAGCTGCCTGCACGGCAGTTGACAGACATCATGCAGTAAAGTAGCGAAGTAGCCTAATGCAAGTATGTTCACAAAAACTACATCTGTCACAACATAGATCTAATGCGAATTACTTAATAGATTAAATTATAGGCTAATAATTCAAAAATCTCTGTGGGCCCCTGGAGGTCGTGGGCCCGTGTGCTTTGCGCACATTGCACACATGGTAGCTACGCCACTGAGCGAGAGTGAAGCACAGAGCATCTCCTGCAGTGAATGATTTTCTGATGGATGCGAAAAATGAGAGACAACTCCCATGGCAGGAAGAGGAGGATTGTGAATGCCTCGTCGTTTGAATTGCAACTGACTCCCATGCATGGGCGGAGTTTATCAGGGGCTAGGGGGACTAAGCCTCAAGAAGGCCCAGATTTAGCTCCTTTACCGTGTAAATGGTACATTTTCCCTGGTTTAGACCCCCCCAGAAAGCGCAGACTCATAAATTTGTTCGAGGAAAATGGTTCTTTTCACCAACGAAACTTCATTGAATGACTAAAAAAGGTCATCAACTTTTTTGTCCAGAAAAATTAGTAGAAAAATATTTGTCGGCGCCACTCGCTCTGGACCAAGTCTCAGCCCCAACCAAGCCCAAGTTCTTTTTTAGCCTCAGCAAAAACGAAAACCAAACTCCGCCCATCTGACGCCTCCGTCCAATGTACTGCACGTCGTCCAGGCGAATATTTCGCTTTGTTGAATAGGATCCGGTTGACGAGGTCGAGGACGGAAGGACGGACGGACGCGTCCAGATAAAGCATGAGCACTATTATAGATGTGGAGAATGGGATGTGGGGAAAGCAACACTTCAATCTAAGCGTGTTAACTGAAAAATCTGTCCATGGTTACCATGGAGATGAACTCTGCTCTTCCAGGAATCATCGGAAGGCAGTTGGGCGACATCCAGGCACAGAGGACCGTTACCGGAAGCATTTCCTCGTGAGAAAATGTCCTTTATAGTATGGACAATGGTCTTTATAGTATGGACAATGACCATTTCTTTAGACGAGTCCATGTGATCTGCAGTCAAAAGGAAGAAAGAGCTAAGTTTAAGTAGTGCAGTGTAGATGAGAGTGAAGGCCTCCTGGAATAGGGTCATAGGGTATACGGCGGTCAGAACGTGAAGAATTAAAGATCACTGCATGCCTGAGTTCACTTAAATAAAGGAGAAAGGACTCAACAACAATAGATAATGGGTAACCTTTGACACCGAACAACCTGTCAAGGCTCTCCTATATAGATTAGATGAAGGTGTGGAAGACCACACTCCTGTCATAAGGTCGAGGACGCTTATGCTAACACCAACAACCCAGAAGTCATCATCGAAGTTTGTAAGTGCTATACAGGCGATGAATGAAGTTTCAGAGCTGTCATGTATAAACGCCTACACCCATAAACATGTTATCAACCAGTGCCTCCACGACGATAGCTTAGGAAAATAAAAAAGTGGTAACATAGAAAAAGTCTATTGTTCTAAGGAAAAATCGAGACATTTCCTGTGGTTACGGAGACCCAGACATACTTTGCATCAAATTAATCTATAAAATTCACTGCTTAGCGTTGCGTCATTTGACATCTGTGTAAGGCAATCAATCTTATGGAGACTCGCATCATAAGCTGCCATGTGAGATTTCGTGACAGATGACCATCACACGAGGACCGATTAATCGTTGCAGCACCAAATGAACCTTGAGAATTCTTTAGCACAGATTATAAGTAGAGCGTGAGGTGACATCGTTGTCTTCGTCATCTAATTTTTCATTGCACGACATGACATGAATCGCTGAATCGCTGAATCAAAACGCCATGATGCCATGCCGTTCGCTATATATAGCCTGCTGCATTCTCCTTAGGCAGACTACATTATTACTCTTTGTTATGACCACATTCTCCTTTACTATGACTACATTCTCCGTTGCTAATGTAATGTAATGTAAATCTTCGAGAATTTCTCAGAGCCCACAAAAACCACGTCAGGGAGCCCAGCTTATTCACCGGCGCTAGGATACATTCTCCTTTGCTAGGCTACACTATCCTTTGCTAGACTACATTCTCCTTAGGTAGACTACAGTCTACATTAAGTGGCGTCAACAACCTAGCCGCGGCCCGTGTACAATGGAACTCGTGGGCCTATTAACGACACTAAAGAGTGACAATTATGAGATGGCTAATTAAAACTGCAGATTAAAATAGAATATCAAACGCTGTGGTCAATATATAATCCGTAGTACAAGGCACATTAATAGTTCAAAAGAAAGCAAGAGCACAATTATAGTGTCTAGTAATTATTGAGATGCATTTGCCAATTAATTTTGGCCTTTACGTGGCAATAATTATGGCTTCTTTAGATATGATGAGAAGCACAGTCACTCTCTCCTAACTTTCATGTCTCCATGAAACAGTCATGAAAACTGAGAAGTAGCATCAGGCATATAGTGTTTGTTACTGAAAATAGTCAACCCACTTTCATCTTCTTCAAACAGACCACTAAGATGGCGGATACAGAAATTTTCGAAGAAGGGGGCAAAATTTTGTACCTTAGGTCGGGAAAATTTCGTTGATCTTTGACCGAAAAATCTGATGACCTTTTTTTTATTCAACTGGTCGAAATGTCTTGAAAATATACTAAATTTCCGTCCAGAAACAGCTGCCGACCTTTTTTAAAGTAATTTCATCGACGAAATCTCTTCAACATTTAGGCGTAGGCCTATACCATTTTCTCAAGTCAATGCTAAATAGTCTAATTAGTTTTTAGTCATATCCTAATTTTCCCGCTGCATTGATCGAAAGCTTGTTGAAACCTGATTGGATGGGGCACACGTAGTATGCACATTTTGAGGCAATTGATAGGAATTCGGTCAATTGTTCAAACTACTTATTCAAACAGTCGTTGAACGACTTGTCTATAACAGAGTTGCCTCGATACTTAATGCTGTCTAATGTCTTCGTTTCCTGTTTCTGTGAACTTGAAACTCCTGCCATCAATTCATTTCTGCAGTAAGAATTCTTCTATCATCCTGTTTTCGCATTGTCTAGCATTCTGGTCTGCATAGGAAAATCGGTTGCATCATCGTCTTGTATATTTTTTTTATCTTGCTTTATTTGATCATCATATTCCAAATGCTTGTGAAACCCTCCAATTCTCGTTTGTATAATAATTATTTATCGTAGCTGCCATCTGCGTCTTAGAAAACCTAGCGGGCCTTAGCGGCCCTAAACGGACTGTTCAATTTTCTCAACGGCTTAATTGTCCTTGGATGTTGATGCTTTGCTAGTTTGCTTATTGGCGTCTCATTGGCTTTCAATCACCATTGTGTTGGTTTTCTCTGCGTTGATCATTAGACTGAATAAAGGAATTAGCGAATGAATAAAGCGACTATAATAATTATTATGAACATGAAGCATTGGAACCTTGTCCTGCAGCCGTTCGTAAACCGGTACATAGCGTTTACCGAACACACAGCTAGCTTGTGTGAACTAGAGACAGTGAAAGACACAGACTACAATAGAGACAGAGCGGGAGAGGAACCCGATGGAGAGGAGAGGGACAAGAGGGTGAAACGTACAAAGCAGATATTATTTCAAGTGCATTGCACAACGCTGGAGAGTGCTGATCGTACATCAGTGTGCACCAGAGTGAACGTACAGTGTACACCCTAACGCATAACTCAGTGTTGGTTTCTGCTTTGGGTCAGACACTGACACATGCTGCGACCCATGAAATTCTACGCAGACTATACATTCTCCTTTCCTATAAATTTATAGTCTATGCTGCGAGAGTCGTTTTTATAAATATCCATGCAAATACGATACGACGATGCCGGTGTAGAAACGTTCCATTCATCTAAGATCGAAATCGTATTAAACATTAAAATCTATTTTTATGGAATATCACAATGGATAATAGCATTTACAGTGCATGACACTCATGCTTCGTAATAATAATCAGCGAAAAAATGATAAACCAGACAAAATCAATGGCTATACAATATGACCAGGGACTTTATCTTTTACTTCACTCTGCATCATTCTAAACACAACTCTGCATGTACTCGGTAATATTATAAAGTCTATAAATTCACCTTTGCTTCTTGCACTCTATGACTTTCGCCTGTTGTTTCATTGACATAAGCAGTTGTTATCTTGTCTTTAAATTGTCGATTTATTTGTCTCGTTTTTATTTCTGAATCACGGGCTACCTAACGGGCTTTCTATCTATATGTCCGTCTGTCTATCTGCCTGTCTGCTTGTCTGTATCTCTATATGTCTGTTGACAGGGAGCGGGCACACAGACAGATAAGGCATGCAGTAAGATATATCTGAATAATTATAGGTATGTCTGTCATCAGATAGAGAGAGAGAGAGAGAGAGAGAGACAGACAGACAGACAGACAGACAGACAGACAGAGAGACAGACAGACAGACAGACAGACAGAGCCAGATACAGAGACAGGGACATAGACAAACATAGAGACAGAGAGAGCAAAAGAGAAGAGAGAGAGGCGTATATGCAACGCGTCTGCTGTCTGTGTCAGAATAAAATGTCTCTATAATCTGATTCAGGGAAGAACTTCTTTTAGATTTTCTTGTCTCTCTCTCTCTGTGTGCCTCACTTTCTTCTTGTCATCATACGTCGTCATATTATCTTCTATACCCGCGTATACTCTCTCTATAATCTCTATAATCTCTAGTCTCTAAAGTCTCTAGTCTCTAGTCTCTAGTCTCTAGTCTATCATAATCAAACTGCAACGAATTGCCTGTCGGCCATTCGATGGCAATTGTATATCGAATGAATCTATATAGTACTCGTACTGGTACTTGTTCTGAAAGACGTTTGACGAATGGGAGGATATCTGTCTTCGCTTCCGGTTCTTTTGCCGGAAGGGTTTCTATCCTACGACCATCGTCGTCGTCGTCGTCTACCTCCTCGTTCTTCTCCTCTTCTGTTTTTCGATTTACGCTAATTAAATCGCGCCACCGCTGAGTGAAGCACAGGCATCACACACGGGAGGAGGAGTCTCGAAAAGTCTAATTACTAACAACGACTTCACGCAGATCTCTCTTTCTTCTCTGCATGCTTCCAACTTCCTCTATACCTCTCGTTGCATGTATCGCCTACCCACTCCTCCTTTCACTCTATCTCTCCTCCTCTCCTCCTCTCCTCCTCTCCTCCTCTCCTTATGTCTCTTAATCTCTTCTTCTCTCGCTATATCTCTTCTCCTCTCGCTATGTCTCTTATTCTCTTCTCCTCTCACTGTATATCTCATATCCTCTCCTTCTCTCGCTGCAAGTATCTCTTCTCTCATCGTCTCGCTATATCTCGCCTCCCTATCTCGCTATATCACTTCTCTCTTCCTCTACTATATACTATATACTATATATATACTTGCAATATCCTCCTCTTATCCTTCCACGATATATCTTTCCTCTTATCCTCCTCTTGCTATTTTCTCCTCTCCTCGTTTCGCTATATCTCCTCTCCTCTCATCTTATGCTCTCTCCTTTTCTCTTCCTTCATTCTCTTTGCATTTCCTTAGTGTATAAGCTTAGTATTGCGCAGCATTTACCCTCTATTTATATTTATATGTTTTCGAGACTGCTTGTCTTGGTGTCTGTGCGTGTATCTGTCTATCTGTCTGTCTGTCTGTCTGTCTGTCTGTCTGTCTGTCTGTCTGTCTCCCTTCCAATATCTAACCATCGTTGTAATCAGAAGCTATTTCGTCGCCTTGTGATCATCGTGGTCGGCCTTAGAGAAAGAGAGAGAAGAACGGGCGAAAATGAAGTCAAAGGTAATACGTCATCGTCGTCGTCATCGTTGTCGTCAACATAGTCATCATCATGATAACAGTGCACCTTCCTAGTCTTCGTCGTCGTCGTCGTCGTCATCGTCGTATAGTTGTCGTTTCGTCGTCGATATCGAGCTATTCATTTTGTCTATATTTAAAGTCTGCGCTCACCCCTCCGCCATTCCCCCATTCCCACATTCCCCATTCCCCATTCCCCCATTCCCCATTCCCCCAATCCCAAATCGAAGTCCCAATCAGTCTCTGAAGATAGGAACAGCGACCCGAGTTGGCCATGGTCTAAGGGCAACCGTGAACGGTATACAAGGCTTTTGGTTGAAGACTTTGAAAGAAAATTAGTCCTACTATTAGAGCCGAATGGTTGCTAAGAAAGACAGAGCAGAATAACAACCACTTAATCAGAGACGAAGACTATATATTATGAAGATTTAGCGAATTCGTTTTCTCAACCTCGCGTATGCATGAGACCAGACAGCCAGTCCTCCACCTCGCCGTCTCATCTTTCCACCCATCAGTGTATATAGTAGACTATATAGTATATACTATATAATTATAATATATATAGTAGCCTACTATATATATACGATAGTTGTATTCATCATCGTTGAGTTTTTGCCAAAGATAAAACAATGAAGCATCGTCATCATCATCATCATCATCATCCTCATCATCATCATCATCATCATCATCATCATCATCATCATCATCATCATCATCATCATCATCATTCTCATCATCATCGTCGTCGTCGACGTCGACGTCGTCGTCGTCGTCGTCGTCATCATCATCATCATCATCCTCATCATCATCATCGTCGTCGTCGTCGTCGACGTCGACGTCGACGTCGTCGTCGTCGTCGTCATCATCATCATCATCATTCTCATCATCATCATCGTCGTCGTCGTCGTCGACGTAGACGTCGACGTCGTCGTCGTCGTCATCATCGTCATCGTTGTCATCATCATCATCATCATTCTCATCATCCTCATCATCGTCGTGGTCGTCTCATCATCATCATCATCATCATCAATTCCTGGCGCCAGTCAAATATGGTGGCGACGTGTACGAATAAATTACATCCATTGTTCTCTGTCTTTTGTCAAGTCCATTGTTCTCCTAGGTTATGTCAGTCCAACTGATGTTATGTGCTCGTTTATTTTAGTCTAACCAACGCAGGCTTCGTCCGCCTATAATTATTTATATATATATTCACTCATAGCGCTAAATATGTATGTATGCAAACGAGCATAATATTATATACATGTACAACATTGTACACACATACTTACACAAACACGCATTCTTAATGCTAAAATCATGCCATATTGTGTGTAGATCTATATATAGACACACAACAGTTGCCGCAATGCTACAAAGCGTGCGCGATAATGTGTTGCGCGAATAACTGTTGTGTTGCATGCAACGCGAAAATGGAATTATGAAGAAATATAGGCCTATATATTTATATATATCTGGATGTGAACCCTGATTGAAGCACAGGTGGCAGTTGTCTTTGATCGAGACCCATTCAGCCCCAGCAGCAGCAGCAGCAGCAGCAGCAGCAGCAGCCAGAGCGGTGTTCGTCACAGGTCAAAGAGTTCAGAACGGTCTTCATCATCAGCTAAGCATCCCATCCTCATGTCGTGCCCAGAAGAGTCGGTCACAGATGCGCGCCAACGCACTGACTGCATGCCTTGCTCGCAACTTCGTCAGAAAAATGCACACATGTCAACACATGCATACATTGTAGTGATGCTTATGCATTGCACGTCATAACTCAATGACGAACGACTCTCAAGGAACCTGCAGCCAGAACATTGCTTTCAACTAAGCAGACTATAAGACGTTTGGAGCTGACATGGGAGAAGGCGGAGAGATTCCATGGGGAATGGGGATGGATAGAGGGAGGTGGAGGAGGTGTGTCGCCCGATGTGCAGACCTGCATTGCAGGAAGGACTAAGGATAACCAATTCATTTATTTTATTATTATTATTTTTATAATAACTATTATTATTATTAACACAATCATTTATTGAAAGACCAATCAAGATTAAAAAACAAACTAAAATCAGAAAAGTGTTCAAGCGTAAAGTGCATTGTTCTCGTCCCCGGTGAGTGGTGCAAAAGAGATAGGCCTACTATTATTATTATTATTATTATTATTATTATTATTATTATTATTATTATTATTATTATTATTATTATTATTATTATTATTATTATTATTATAACTTTTATTTAGGGTAGTCATTGTCTCGATAATTTGACTTTTTGGGAAACGGTTAAAAGTAAAAACATTTCGAATTGCCGAGAAATGCGAATCAGAGAGGATAAAAAAATTAACGCAAAGAGATATTTTGTTTGCAGGCGTGGACCTATATGTCATTAGATCATCTTTCGTTTCGTTATCTCACCCACTCTGCAGAACCCCAAGCCCAATTTCTCACACTGTCTTTTTATTTTTCTCCTGTTATATAGGCTGACGTTTCACTGACTCTCACTAACAAAAAGGAAATGAAGAAAGAGATAGGCCCACGAATCCACGATGAACAATTACCATACACATTACATATCCATGCACATGCCAACTGACTACTTAATATATATACATATATATATATATTTAATATATATATATATAGGCCTATATAAAAATGTCAATTACCCAATTCGATATCTCATCGCCTGAGAATTATCTTCGCGTATCTCCACTTTGTGAATTCCGAGATAATCGAGGTTAAAGTTTTGGTAAAATTTTACGGGAAAAAATTAATTTAGGCCAATAAACATCAGGCACAAAATCACAATAAAATATCAACATCAAGGACAGTCGGACCAGTCAGTTGTTTTAACAATTCATTTAAAAATAGTAACTTTTAAAATTGTTATTGAAACATTTGTGAAAATTTTTTATATATAAAATGCAAGTCATCCTGACGAGAAAAAGTGTATGAAATAATAAAAGAAAGCAATACACAATCATTTGCGAGTTTGTTCGTTTCAATTTTCGCGATTTTAATATCCTTTTTAATAAAAGAGCGTTTTTATTCCCTGGACATAAGACAATACGATACAACTAAGTGGGCATGCAGTGTATTGATGTCGTATCTCCTTATCGTCCAATCAACGACGAGCTTTCTCTGGACATACGGCAATGCACTTCTAAACCGTGAATTGGTGCTGGAGATACGGCAAAAATAAATTGGAGATACGAAAAAAATTCCTGAAAATGGACATACGACTGGTAGTTTTCATTGAATATCTTTAAAACGACTTGCTGTATCTCCTACCGATTAAAAGCGATGAGAGATAAACAAATGTCTGCTACAAATCAAGTCTAAACTCGATTCTGCAAAAAGAAGATACGCTATACAGAAGCGCTCACAGCATTACAAGCCCATGAAAAGAGAAAGGCCTTCAAGCAGCGAAAAGATGCAGATGACTTCCCCATCAAAATCCTGCCACGAATTTCAGAAGGAAGTTGATTCCCCATTGAGGGACCCACAATGGCAAAAGACCGATGCTGGGCTGATGAGGCCCTATATAAGCTTGATGTGATTGACATGTTGATATGTTTATAACGTTGATGTGATTTACATGTTGATATTGTTTTTCAGGTCAGACGGAGGGAGACACCGGTTACGAATACAACTATGATGACGAGTTCTATGACGAGTCAGGTTAATAACAGAAATAGTCTTTAATTGCCCCACACACTAATCATGCCAAGCACCTTCTTTATGTAGAACCTCTGATTTAAGACTCTGTTGTCGTTCTTATCGTCTCTCTTGTAGGCCTACATTCCAAGCCGCTGTAATCGTTCCTTACCATGGGCGGAGTTTATCAGGAGCTGGAAGGAGCTAAGCCCCCCAAGAAGACCCAGATTCATTTTTTACCGTGTGAATAGTATCTTTTCCCGGGCTTAGCCCCACCCCCAAGAAGGCGCAGACTCATAAGCTTGTTCGGGGAAAATCGTTCTGTTCACGAACGCGAAACTTCCGAATGACTAAAAAGGTCATCAAATTTGCATTTTTCGGCGAGATTTCAGCCCGAGTACCCAAAAAAAGGTTATCAACTTTTTGGTTGGGCCGAGAAAATATTTGTCGGCGCCGCTTGTTCTGGACCGAGTCTCAGCCCCAAACAAAGCCTAAGTTCTTCTTGTTTAGCCCCAACAAGAACGGAAACCAAACTCCGCCCATGGTCCTTACTCCTCTCGTATTCATTCATGGGGATATTTTTATAGCAACACAAGCTAATAATAATAATAATAATAATAATAACAATAATAATAATAATAACAATAATAATAATAATAACAATAATAATAATAATAACAACGATAATAATAATAATAATAGTAATAATAATAATAATAACAACGATAATAATAATAATAATAGTAATAATAATAAGGTGGAATTTGAGAACTTCAGACGAAGGGATCTGGATGAATTGACTCTGCTCGGCGCCCCGCTCTTCAGAGGGAAGGCGCTGGACGAGTCTCTTCAAGAGCACAGCAACACCTTAGATCGAGTATTGAAGGATCTTACGGACATCCAGGCACAAGCAGCATTACTGCTGCTAAGATCATGCTTCGGTGCAGCAAAAATGACTTACATGCTGCGAACCTCTCCGTGCTGGAATCACCCGTTACTCGATGAAATGGACCATCAACTGAAGACAGGACTGGAGGAGATTATCAACAATGAGCTGAGCGACATGCAGTGGTTGCAGGCTTCGCTCCCGATCAGAGATGGAGGCCTTGGGATCAGGCGGATATCGATGCTGGCATCATCAGCCTATTTGGCGTCAGCTGCGTCGACCGCCGGACTCGTGGGTGCCATCCTGGTCGCGGAGGAGTGGAGTGACGTATACCGGGATGAGATGATGGAAGCTCGTAAAGACTCGCTTCCCGCAGTGATGGATCCGGTCCCGACAGAACAGAAGACCTGGGATAGACCTATGATTGACATCGACAAGCTGAAGATTTGGACCGGATGCGAGGATCCACTCAGCCAGGCAAGACTGCGAGCATTGTCAGCTGCACACGCCGGAGACTGGCTCGGGACCATCCCTTTGGCTGCATGTGGCTTGGGTTTGAGCAACGAAGCTGTTAGAGTGGCTGCAGGATTCCGTCTTGGACTAACTCTTTGTGCATCACATGGGTGCCAGTGTGGTGAGATCGCAGACCCAGGGGGACATCATGGACTGGTCTGCAGAAGGTCGATGGGAAGGGCAGCGCGACACGCTGCACTGAATGACATCATCTGGAGAGCCCTGTCGAAGGCGGATATTCCTAGTTCAAAAGAACCGTCAGGACTGAGCCGCACTGATGGAAAAAGACCAGACGGAGCCACATTGGTCCCATGGACAAGAGGCAGGTTCATCGCATGGGATGCAACAGCAATCCACACGTGCGCGTCGTCGTACATTCATCTGACGTCGGCAGTAGCGGGTGGAGCGGCGGAGCAAGCTGCCGATCGAAAATGCAGCAAGTATACATCCCTACCCGCTACGCATGAATTCATCCCCGTGGCAATTGAGTCACTGGGCCCGATAAACCGGACGGGTCTACAATTTCTTCAGGAGCTGGGCCGCCGCATGACAGAGGCAACGGGCGACCCTAGAGAAAGCACGCACCTGTTCCAGCGGTTGTCCATATGCACGCAGCGGTTCAATGTCATTGCATTTAAAGGCACCTTTGAGCACGTTGGAGACGAGAACCTGTAAAAAAGCTTTTATTATTTATTGTTTTTAAGCCTGAGGGATCATACATACCTCGGGCGCAAAAAAAAAAAAATAATAATAATAATAATAATAATAATAATAATAATAATAATAATAATAATAACGATAATGATAATCTCAATGACAATTTGTATGTCGCCGTAACACAGCCATGTCATTACATGAGCGCATCACATACAACAGCATACAACAGGACATAATTATCAGATGCGATCGTTATTCTCACAGATCAAATAATATCGAATGTCATGTAAATTACGCAGTGCGCATAAAAATTCCAACAACCACCAAGGTTGGGCCCTGCGAGGAAAAAGCGTGGCGCTCTTAACTCCGTGACGAATCGCCTTCTGCGTGTGTTCCAAAAACATGTCTTCTACATGTATATTCTGTCCCTCTGTCTGTCTGTCTCTGTCTGTCTATCTATCTCTGTCTTTGCGTCATCCACCCACTCTTGTCGTCCGTTTTCATTTGGGTTCACCTCAGCCTTCGTCCCTCTTGGTTACAGCTTCTTCTGTCTCCAAATATCTCAGTGTCTATCCTCTTGTCAATATCTTCATATATAGATTCTTTCATTCTATCAAGTCCCTTGGCTATTCTGCTCGCATTATATTTCTCACCCCTCCCCTCGCAATATCCGTGGGTATATTTCTCTCCACCCCTCCCCCATGGATGTCTCCGTGTCCCTCATAACAATACAAATGTCTGCTATTATATACATGTATATAGTCCAGGCAACTTATTTGCTTCTCACCAGACACCCTATACGCCACCTTTGC
>OX457041.1:38429830-38447330 GCA_949752735.1 Lumbricus terrestris
AAACAGAAGCACACGAATTAATTGAGTCTTTTGCACGACATAGTTTCAGTCGACTTGCTTAATAATACGCCTATGCATAATAAAAATTATGCCTTTGAGAAGATTCTTAAAAGGCGCTTGATAAAGACGTGCAAAAATATATACATGTACAAGGCTACCTTCATAATCTGTCTAATATCTCCCTGTCTGCTTCACTGTCTTTCTCTCATTGTCTCTCTTTTCATCTCTTTTGCGCAATCTCATTTTTCTGTGTCAGTTCCATTTTTGTCACTTGTGTGTGTGACACTGTGTATGTTTGCTTTGGATATTCTCATCATATTTTCTCATAGTAATCATCATATTTTCTCACAGTAATAGACCTATTATTACATGCATGAATGTCGTGCATTCCTTACTCTACAAGACGCGAAATGCTATTGAAGTTTTGATGCTTAGAATTTATATCGTCATCCACTTAAACTGATCATCAGATTTCAATTCAATGTTGACGAGGATGATAGCTTTGTTTTTCAATCAATTAATCAATCAATCAGAATTTATTTAGCGACTTTTCAAGGTTCCTACTCAGAGGCGCTCCCGGCCGAGATCAAGCGAAAAACCCAGATCAATTCTTTATTTTCGACCAGAGTACACTGTACACAAAATGCCATCAAATGCTGAAAATAGGAATGCATTGGCTACAAATGGAGGACCTAAAGAGAGGGAAACCCGTTGGGGGAGTGTCAAACAAGTTCCAAATTCGCAAGAAAAATCAACCTAGATAATTAGATCCGATTGAATTAAATTTAATCAGGTGGTGACAGATTGCAACAAAGTTTAAATTGACGAGAACACGTAATGAAACCAACTTAACTACAAACTTGATTAAAACTTATAACAAACGGTCTTGTGCACTTTCGAGCTGGTTTAGTTGAGGGAAATAGACCATTTCACGCGGGAACTGTTACCATGGCGAAGCTATACCATCATGCATCGGGACTCCGCGCCAAATTTACGTGTAGGGCAAAAGCTGCTGTTCGTTATTGACAACTTTAAAAGTTATTTTTAATATGCCATCGTTGTACTGGGTACTGAGTTGCAGAATTGATGTACAAGGGGGAGTAAAGTAAAACATATTCGCTTTCCTTTAACTAATACCACGCGTGTAAACCGCGGTATTGTAAAAAAATTGGACGTATGCCACCGCCGACGGAACGAAGCACCCGATTCGATGGGTTGATCATATAGCCTATTATTATATTATTTCTACTTTCATGATTAACTATACCCGCACTTTGATATCGCCGTTAACATTTTGGCAACTACAGCTCATTTCAAGGCCTCTGTCATGATTTATAAAGCACGCTAAACGTAAACGTTCATGAACAATTCGTACACTACAAGAATCGTCTATGCTTGTTTACGTTTAGTGTGCTTTTATCGATCTCGTGATGGGCCTTAAGCTCCAAGTAAAATCAACTGTTGAATGTTGACAATTTATAATATGACTGTCTGAAGATAAGCTATATTTATTACATGGTGGGGATTGGTGGAATGGGTTGGTTGGATGGTGAAAGCATCAATAAGACATTTTGGCAGGCCGCAGGCTGTGTTGTTGGGAGGTTTGGCTAGTGATAGCAAAGATATTAGAGTTTTATCATGCATTAATAAGGTCTTTGGTGATAGGACATAGAAAATAACTGTTGGAAAGGCCAATAAAAAAGTTTTTATACAGAAAATTTTATTCAACACAACATGCAATTATACAAGACAGTAGTAACTTGCACATGGCAGATTCATTGTGATTAGTTCATCTTTCAGATTCAAAAGGGAAATTTACAGAGACTAGGGCCTGTACGCTTATTGTATTGCTAACAGCCGGGTCGCGTGTTTAAAAATTGTGGGCAAACGACTTTTAAAAAGGCTGTGATATATCAAAAATAGGTAAAATGGTCTTATTTAAGAAATTTTTGGCTCAAAAGCGTCGGCTCGTCTGCCAATGTCCGACCCGACAACTTTTCCAAACCACTTTCAGCCCTGAACCTAGGAGCAGATACTCTGCAAAGTTTCGGCTCTAGCACAGTAAATATCACAGCGTCCGGAGCACAGACTTTCGAGTCTGCCAGGAATAACGAGGTGTGGTTTGGCTTTTCTGATTTCGGTTCACCAGGCAAGTGTTCTGGACAAGGAGTTACGGTTGGTGCTAGAATTCCGTGATGCGGTTGATCAAAGTCGATGTCACATACTTTCTTTGACTTTTAACCTAAGGACAAAACAAACCAAAACACTTTGTAGTATAGATATATTAAAAGAAAATGAAAATAAGTAAACCAGAGGACAGGTCATCAGTTCTCATCTACCAACGCTGAATAAAGTATTTGTCAATTTTAAGATTTGAATAATTTATTAAGTAGCTTGCTATATGTACAAGAGTAATTTTTTTAATTGTACCATTTCTTCATAATATCGAAATCAAAATGTTTCGTCCTGTGTCCATTCCTCCAAATTAAGTGTAAACAGTTCTATTGAACAAAAGAGCCTAATGAGATTACATGTACAGAATTGATCATCTAATGCATGCTATAGTTTTGTATCTCACCGTTTTTAACTAAAATTTTCTCTTGTACCTTCTACTTTTCTGGTGAATAAACTAAACATATCAGTAATTAACACTTCTTGGAACATTCAATTGTTGGCACTACAGCTCAAGGATCCAATGTGACCAAGTACACAATAAATTTTTTCGATGAATCTGAAAATTACACATAACATCTCAGACCCTCAAAGATGACATAGCACATATGAAAAGGTGAGACACAAAACCTATGTGCTCAATGACAAACGTGCAAATAATCACACTTCAAAGACTTACTCATCTGATAAAAGATTGGTTCCACTGGCACGGCACAGATGTACACGACTTCTGGTAGTAATGCAGTAGTGCGGTGGTCTCGATCTTGAACAGCACAGCAGCAATGTGTGAACACACCTCTCCCAGTCTGGAAAAAGAAATCAATCACTATACAGATATCTTGACCTGGATCGGCCCTAGTCAAAATGGCACCCCGGACAAAGCAAACATTTGGCACCCCAGGCAAAGCTTGCATTTGGCACCCCAGGCAAACCATACATATGCAGTTTGAACCCTACCTCATGGTCCACCCCACGTCACAACAGAAAAAGTTTTTTAAAAAGCAAGAGCATTACACTCACCTTAGGCCTATTTGTTTTTATTCATAATTTTTTATTCAACAATCCAGTTGACAAACTGCAACCGGTTAGAGTGAACCAACCGGTTACAGTGAACAATTATGCAATTGAAACAATTACAAGAACTCGTATCACAGAATACATATATCTTCACTACTAACAGAACAGACAGCCTGCACTAGTTTAGTAGATAATAGAATTCCACGATACGGCTGTTAGTAGATTAAACTCTGGAAATGTCTTGAAAATGAAAATAATTGGAATTGAAAAACGCCAAGAAATTAAAAATCTAAGACTGTCAAACACGTTTTCGGGGAAATGGCGCCCCTAGATTGTTGGCAACTGCCTGTTTTGCCTGTGTTTAAGGCTGGCCCTGATCTTGACTATATTTATACCATGCATGTAATGCAAATTAAAATTTTCTGATAACCAGTGACATTTTGATCAAAGATCCTGTAGGCTATAAAAAAATCTTTAGATTGTCCACCAAGACCAAGCATCACATTGTGGGCTTACATCAATATGATTGGGAACAACAAACAATTTACAGAACATTACAATAACAACAGTTACTCTTACCCGGTCGAGTAACGTGCATGCGTCCATGACTTCGATGCATCTATTTCCTCAATGTATGGGTCACCACCGTCCACTTGCAACCCAATACTTCCAAGCTTGAATAAATATCGTTCTCTAGCTTTTGTATTCAAAGATAAATACTATGAACTCATTTTAAATTAATGAATTTCAACGATAACTAAGATGACAGCTTTGCCACACACAAAACCTCTTTTTGCCCTACACCGGAGTGCGCACGCACAACCTGATTTACCAAAGATCACAAAAATTTCCCGCGTGAAAAGGTCTATAGAAAAACACGCAATCTTTTTTAGAGACTTGAAAATTCATGGAGCGACGGATATCTGTTGGTGTAGTTTTCCATATTAGGGCGTTATAAGATTTAACAGTAAAGCGTCTAGTGGTATAGAATGGATATTGACAGGGCGACATGCTGATGAATTCCGAATGAAATACGAATGGATGTCAGAGGCGTGGGGGAGGTAGGCCTATGTATACCCTGGGAATACAGAAGGGAGGAGGCGATGTTCCAGTCGAAAGAATAACTCGCAAATTGGGAGATCTGCTATCTGGTCTATTCTCAAGAGCTGTAGCTCGCTAAAGCCTGTATCAGTGTGTTCCCATTTAGGAGTGCTCGCAATAATTTATGCGAATAGCCTTCTTAATCTATAGGATAACAAGTTTACGACGTCTAGATTCGTACGTCGATGCAAAAAACAGATTGCAATGCGCGAGGTAGATGTAGACGAGCATGATTGAAGTTCTTGAAGGATTCTATAGAAACATCGCTTTAAAAGTAATGAAACTTTTGATTCGAATGACTGATGCGCTTTATTGTTATAAAAGGATAATGCACAGCCGACCATTACAGGAACAGTACAACCAAGGCCGTAGCTAGGGGGTGCTTTGGGTGTTTGAAAACCCCCCTAAATGGAAAATGTTAAAAAATAATATGATGCATTTACGAGCAAATGATGTAAAAACGTAAAAACCATTAAATAAAACCATGAAAACACCTCCGACCCGAAAAACACCCCCCCTCGAAATATGCCGGATGACCAAAAAAGGTCATAAGTTTTTCAGGAAGAGAAATTGGTGAGTGAAACACTTCCCGAAATCAAATCCTGGCTACGGCTTTGAATGCAACAGAACCGAGCTGGAGGTCGGATACTATTATATCACAAAGTCTCGAGTGTTGATGCCATAAATCAAGAGGTCAAGGTTGCTATAAGTGGCTTCAAGGAAGAGGCCAGAGCTCAGCGTCTCATACTAACCAATCACTTTATACATGACGCTATCTAACCCATAAAGCGACTCTTACAATATTAACTAGATCGCTCTTCTCTCGATTGTTTCTTTCCCTGTATACGCTTTCATACATTCTTGCGATTATTACTTAATTATTCATTTTCAAATATCTCTGCACGTTGCTCGCTGAAACCATTGACTTATAATCTCTGTTAATTCTCGCTGAAACCATTGACTTATAATCTCTGTTAATTCTCGCTGAAACCATTGACTTATAATCTCTGTTAATTCTCGCTGAAACCATTGACTTATAATCTCTGTTAATTCTCGCTGAAACCATTGACTTATAATCTCTGTTAATTCTCGCTGAAACCATTGACTTATAATCCCTGTTAATTCTCGCTGAAACCATTGACTTATAATCCCTGTTAATTCTCGCTGAAACCATTGACTTATAATCCCTGTTAATTCTCGCTGAAACCATTGACTTATAATCTCTGCTAACTAGTCTTTAAATTTCAATTTCTCAAGACTTTTAATTTCACTTCTGGTTCCTTTCTTTATCCGTCGTCACGTCTTTTCCCTTTCCATCCATCGCCTGTCTTCCTCTCCTCTTCCAGCTGTCCTTCATCCATGTATCTGTTTCCATCCGAGCCAATCGTTTCCTTTTCAACGTCCGTAATGCATCGGCTGCTGTTGTAGTTTGTTCTCGAAACACATTGGCTGTCGTCGTCCATCTAGCTTCCGGTCACGTGCCTCCAACACCAGCTTCCGTTCATCTTTGAAAGAGCGCGATGAGGGAGAATGTGTGTGTGTGTGAGAGAGAGAGAGAGAGAGAGAGAGAGAGAGAGAGAGAGAGAGAGAGAGAGAGAGAGAGAGAGAGAGAGAGAGAGAGAGAGAGAGAGGGAGAGAGAGCGAGAGAGAGAGAGGGAGAGAGAAAGAGAGAGATGGAGTGTGTGTGTGCGTGCGAGACAAACAGGCAAACAGACAGACATACAGAGACCGAGACATAGACATAGATATAGACAGAGCGACGTGACCACTGATTGCATGCGTGTGTGGGCTGGCTGAGCAAGACTTACGTCTAATTGCTTTTGGGTCCTTTCCATTCAGTCAGGACCAATTCCCAGTCTGTGGCTCCTGCAGATCAGCGGGTGGCAAAACCATCCTTCCTTCCTTCCTTCTCTTCCATGCATCCACCACCGACCACCGACCACAGGACCTGCTGCTCCGTCTTCCATTCATACTTCATTCCAACGCAATAAGTCTTCCACAGTCCATGCATGCACCATACAATATTTTCCTTGTATCCGTCTCTCATGCACTCCATATCGTCATTCCACTCTCCTCCATGTCTTCCTCCATAGAACCATGCACTTTCACCGTGTAGTCTACATGTATACCCTCTTTCTTTTCTCCATAATCATTCACTTCCTCTCCATCTTTTCCATTTCCCTCCTATATCTTCTCTAGCTGTTTCTTCTTTCCTCTCTCTCCCTGCTTCTTGCCTCTCCTTTCATTATACCGCTCTCACGTCGTATAAACAAGGAAATAAAAATGAGGTTTCAAATTTTAGACCGATTTCTATACTACCGTTTTTTCTAAATTGTTTGAGAGGGTAATGTACGACCGCCTGTACTCCTTTATTAACCAGAACAAAATTTTGTACCCTTTTCAACATGGCTTTCAAAGAGAACACTCAACCTTCATGTCATTGCTGGATATACAAGACAAAATATCTCAAGCCATGGATAATAATGAATATTCCATTGGCATTTTTCTTGACTTAGCTAAGGCCTTCGATACCGTCAACCATAATATCCTGCTAAATAAACTTGAGAATTACGGGATCAGAGGTATTGCACTTACTTGGTTCACAAATTACTTCAATAACCGTTACCAACAAGTCTCATGTAATGGGAAATTATCCAGCTTCCAAAAGATTGATTTTGGGTCCCTCAGGGCTCAATCCTGGGGCCTCTTTTATTTCTAATATACATAAATGACCTTCCTAATTCTGGAACTTTTTTACATTACATCCTATTTGCTGATGATTCAAACGCTTCTTACTCTCACTCCTCTTATGAACAATTGATTAAAATAGCAAATAACGACCTAGAAATGGCTAGTGAATGGTTCAAAGCCAATAAGCTTTCACTGAACATAGCCAAATCTAATTATATAATTTTTAGATCTAGTAAAAAGAAATTTGCTCCACCTCCTGATAATAACCTACTTATTGAAAATATTTCCTTACCGCAAGTATACTCGACTAAATTCCTGGGTGTACATATCGACCAGCACTTAAAATGGAATATAGCCTACATATATAGCTGAACTGTCTAAAAAAATCTCCAAAAATATAGGCATAATTCACAGAATAGCCTATCTTCTTCCACTTCATATACTAAAATCATTATATTTCACACTTGTACACCCATACTTAAGTTACTGCAATCTCATTTGGACATCTACATATGACACTCACCTAACTAAGCTAAATAGACTGCAGAAAAAGCCATAAGAATTATTACTAAATCTCCCTTTAATGCTCACACTAGCCCCTTATATAATCAGTTGAACGTGCTAAAAATATCCCAAATTAAATTCATCCAAACTAGTACATTTATGTATAAATATGACAACAACCTTCTTCCACTTGCATTCTCATCCTATTTTAGACCTAACTTATATACTAAAGGCATTAGAAATAATAGAATCTACATAAGTGTCTTTGCTAAAACAAACACTAGAAAATTTTCTATTAAGTATCAGGGTCCTCTTTTATGGAATAATATACCGGAAAATATCCGTGCATCCAGGAGTCTCGATCGATTTAAATCCCAAATCCGTGCACACACATTAAAAAATGTAAAATGAACAACCCATTTATTCCGTGTTTTCCCCCATTCTTTTTAAGTTGAGCAGAGGGAAGGTATCCCACTGCTGTTATTTAATTGATTCCAAAAATACTGCCATTTCTATCTGTTTTCTAATCTATTATCATTAATCATATAATAGTGAAGAATTTTTTCCTTTGGTAAATAGGCCCCAATAGCGGGATCACTCCCTTCGGGTAGCCTATTGCTCCCTACATTTCACAGTAATAACTGCACACTAAGCTATACCATTCGCAATCATTAACTGCAATTAATCACTTTGTGTACTATTATGAATGCATAATTGTTTGTTTTATATTTTTGGGATCAATAAACAAGTTGAAGTTGAAGTTGAAGTCTCTCCTCTCTTCAGTTGCGCTTCAATATTCTTATCTGTCAGTTGCATAGCTCATTGGCGCCCGCACATCTACATATAGGCCTAGAGGCTCTAATGATATTAATGATATACAAACTGAATCTGAGAAATTTGCATTCAGAAACCTCTGTGAAAAATATCCATGCTCTGAACTTTCTGCTTTGCATATTTCAGCTCCTGCTAAAACTTTTTTCCCGTCGCTATTCATTGTGATTTGCCCGTCCTGCAAAAACTTTAATGTCTCCGGACGACGAGGCATTCCATAGCTTCTTCTTCATTCCACTCTCTACATGTTTGATCCTTGCTCCCTCTGTTTCCTGTATCCTTCTCTGTTTCACATATAGTCTCTCTCTCCAACTCACTTTATCTCTATTTCGTCTCCTTTGTTACTCGTCTGACTTTTACTTGATCTGTATTTCAACCAATGACTATGGATTATTTTGTTGTTGGTGCACCAACTGTCCAGTGTTCATGTCTTTTGTATTAGCCGCTGCAATGCATGCTATTGAATTTGCTGATTATTATTCACGCGTCCTGTTGCCTGCGTCCATCCATCTTCTGGTTTACACGGTTCATTTATTTTACCTCCCTCCTCCTCCTCCTCCTCCTCCTTCTCTTCCTTCCACTAATCTGTCCATTCTTTCCTAAGTGCTTCTTTCATTCCTACGCGATCCTCCTTCTCTCCATCCTTCTTCTTCTTCGACCATTTTGCCCGATCCAGCGTTTTTCCTTCTCATCACAAACGCCTACTTTCCAACTTCCACTGTACAACTTCCAGCTCCGTACAGACTATATAAACCACGCCAACGATCGGATGCATTATTTAGCTGTGCGTGCAAGGGTGTTGATCCATACCGGCCTCTGTGACACCATCGAGGGAACGTGTGAGAGGGCTTGGAAGAAGAGGAAGAGGAGGATGGCCAGTGGAGGAAAGGAAGGGAAGAGGAAGGGGTTGAGCCACAGCCGGGCAGCAGAAGCAAGAACGGTTATCAACAGACGAGACCCGAGAGAAACATTCGCAGGTATAGGTCGACCCAGTCGACATCAATTTCACTAAACGCCTGACCAAACAACGAAGAGGCCGGACATCCGTCGACGACGACAAAGAGAGCGACAGAGAGACGGACGGAACGATGCACGGAGAGGCACAGAAGAAAGAAGTCTAGACAGAAGGTGAAATAGGGAAGCAGATGTCGAAGCAAATAAACAAACGATATCGAATAGAACGCAGCAAAAACATAACTGAAAACGGAAGAAGCATAAAAGAGTACGGAACAAAACATCGGAGAGAAGGGAGCAAAGCATGAAAGAGAGCGAGCAAAACATGGAAGAGAGCGAACAAAACATTGTAGAGAACGGAGCAAAACACGAAAGAAAACGGAACAAAACATCATAGAGAAGGGAGCAAAACATGGAGGAGAAGGAAGCAAAACATGAAAGAAAACAGAAAAAAATCAAGAAGAAGGGAGCAAAACATCA
This sequence comes from Lumbricus terrestris, assembly GCA_949752735.1. Classification (NCBI taxonomy): domain Eukaryota; kingdom Metazoa; phylum Annelida; class Clitellata; order Crassiclitellata; family Lumbricidae; genus Lumbricus; species Lumbricus terrestris. The sequence continues at coordinate 38,439,581 of OX457041.1, forward strand.
AAGAGAATGAAACGAAACATCAAAAAAGGGAGCAAAACATGGAGGAGAAGGAAGCAAAACATCGAAGAGAAGGAAGCAAAACATGAAAGAGAACGAAACGAAACATCGGAGAGAAGGGAGCAAAACATGGAGGAGAAGGGAACAAAACATGAAAGAAAACGGAACAAAAATCAAAGAGAATGGAGCAAAACATCGAAGAGAAGGTAGCAAAACATCGGAGAGAAGGTAGCAAAACTTCGGAGAGAAAGTAGCAAAACATCGGAGAGAAGGTAGCAAAACATCGGAGAGAAGGGAGCAAAACATGAAAGAGAACGGAACAAAACATCGGAGAGAAGGTAGCAAAACACCGGAGAGAAGGCATCAAAACATCGGAGAGAAGGTAGCAAAACATCGGAGAGAAGGAAGCAAAACATGAAAGAGAACGGAACAAAACATGAAAGAGAAGGGAGCAAAACATCAAAGGGAAGGGAGCAAAACATCGAAGAGAAGGAATCAAAACATCGGAGCGAAGGGAGCAAAACATCGGAAAGAAGTGGACAAACATCGTGTAGCACAGCAACACTGCAGCTGGACATCGAGACGTATACATACAGCAGAAGTAACTGAGGCATCAATGAAGCAATTGCAACTATAGTACGTAACATACATAGAAGGTCGGACAAGTGCCTTACTTGTCTGCGGTGGGAACGCTCATATTATTTTGTTTTCGTTCATAATCATGAGTTGCATGAGGTGGAGGGAGAAGACCACCCCCAGATAATTACTGAATAATTCATCGCAAGGTAGGGCGTCGGACAACAACGATGCAAACGATAGGGTGTCAACGAAAGAGGACAACACCTTGTCAGCATCATCAGCCAAATAACAGATAATAATTATAATAATCATCAAAGCTCCCTCTGAGACGCTTTGCAAGTGTAGGCTTATATAATTATATAGCTGGTCGTTTATTTCTGCCCTTCACTATTAATACTAGACCACACATCTGCTGCTCTGCAATGTTATGAAAACATTCTAATATGTCTTTAAAGTCACTGACCTCTACAGCTGTCGTTCGAGCAAAGCAAAGCAAGAGAGTTGTCAACAGCAGACGACAGGAATAATTTTCTACAATTAATTTGTGGCTGAAATAATAAAGGCGGGATTCCACCTCATGGTGACTTGTTCAGTTTTTAAGGCACGAGTTGCTTGCTTAGGAAGTTTCGGATCCAGTGGCGACGCCAGCTATAATTATACACCGTCAGTAACTGCCATGGCTCTGACGAAACCTATAAAACTGTTTTATATGTTGCGTCAGAGCCATGGCAGTTATTCAATAGGTCAAAGAAATGAAGTGAGAAGATCATAATGCCGGTAACTATCATTAGAATAGGCTGAATAAGCATGCAGAATAGGCAGAATAGGCATGCCGCACGCGACCTGTGGTCCACCCGCCTCTGTTCGGATCCCACTTTAACTTCTTTAAGCCATTGGTAGCTGCAGCCAAGGCCGTATACAGCCAGGATTTTATTTCGGGGGTATTTCTTCAGTTCCTCCCCCCCAAAAAAACTGATGACCTTTTAGCCATGTGCTAGTAAATGCCTTCTTTCATTGTTTTTTTTTCATTTCGGGGGCTGTTCAAATACCGAAAACACCCCTAGCTACGGCCTTGGCTGCAGCGGAGAAAACCTTCAAATATCGTATACAGAGATAATTATAGCGCTATAGAAATGTTGGATGTCGCTATGCACGAATGTGGATGCTTTTCAGGTGGCGTGGTTGGATCAGAATTCCTTCCCACTGACCTACGAAGATCGTCGGGTGATCGACGATTCGCGATTCAGCGTCATCCGACCTCAGGACAAAGAGTGGAACCTTCAGGTTCACGAGGTCAAGGCCGACGATGATGGTCAATATCGATGCACCATCAACACGAATCCAGTGCGCAGCAAAATCGTCATGCTTCGTGTTTGTGGTAGGAAATAATTATGTTGTAATATATATATATATATATATATATATATATATATGCACGTGAGTATAATTATGTTCGTATCAATGTATATAAACTATATATGTAAATATATATATATATGCAATTATGCATGTGAGTATGATAATTATATTCGTATCAATGTATATATGCATGCATGCGTGAATGTATATTTTTGATTATGTCTATATGCATGAATGCATGCATGTAAGTATTGTATTGTATTTAGACATTTATAAAGCGCCTCTGGTATGGTGAGCCGTTCACAGGCGCTCCCAGTGCGCAAGGCCCCGCGAGAAGAAGCAGGTTCTGAGAAGAGAGAAGAAGCAGGTTCTGAGAAGAGAGAAGGAAGAAGAGAGATTGACAGACAGAAGTGTAAGGCGAACAGAAGGAGAAAGAGCATTTCAAGGAAGAACCAATTGAGACAAGTGATCGAAGCTGAGTCGTAGCAGTTCTAGACCGAGGCACCAAGATGTTAAGTCTGTTGGATGAACGGCGTGGACGGTGGGAGGAAGCTGAGTGAGGACAAAGTATAACATTGGTAAAATATTTTGGGTAAGACCCCGTTGAGCCTTTAGCATCAGCGTGAGGATGATCAGCGTGAGGATCTTATTGTATTGTAGGTATTGTTGTTGTTATTGTTATAATTATTATATTGTAGGTATTGCTGTTATTGTTATAATTATTATCATTATCATCGTTGTCATTATTAGCAACAGATGTGACAGTAGCAATGAGTAGCATATAATGTCTCTTCTTGAAATTACCCACCGAAATCATTTACATCCAAAGTAGACCTAATCATAAACGTAGGCTAATCTGCTTAGATTCACGTAGGCTATAGTCTGCTTAGATTCAGTAATCCCATTATCAGTCGTGCTATAAGCTTAAGCTTAGATAAGTTTAATTGCGGTGCAAGATATTAAGATTTGAGATCTTCGATTCGGACAGAATTATCTCCTATTGGTGTCCGTTAATGTTGTTGTTCAGTCATAGCAGCTGTTTGATATATTGTGGCGGGGCTTCGATCGGTTCAGGTGCAAAGGCGTTGGTCACCAATAACTTACCTGTAATTTACAGGTAAATGCTTTAATCAATTATTGGCAGATGCGCAATCAAATCCTTTGATCCGATGCTTCCTCCTCCTCCTCGTCTTCTTCTTTTTCTTCTTCTCCTCCTTTTCCGTCTTCTCTCCTTCTCCTTCTCCTTCTCCTTCTCCTTCTCCTTCTCCTTCTCCTTCTCCTTCTCCTTCTCCTTCTCCTTCTCCTTCTCCTTCTCCTTCTCCTTCTCCTTCTCCTTCTCCTTCTCCCTCTCCTTCTTCTTCTTCTTCTTCTTCTTCTTCTTCTTCTTCTTCTTCTTCTTCTTCTTCTTCTTCTTCTTCTTCTTCTTCTTCTTCTTCTTCTTCTTCTTCTTCTTCTTCTTCTTCTTCTTCTACTTCTTCCACATCTTTCTCCTCCTCCTCTTTTTCTCTTCTTCTTCTCCATCTTCCTTTTCTTCTTCTTCTTCTTCTTCTTCTTCTTCATCTTCTTCTTCTTCCTCTGTTTCTTCTTCTTCTTCATCTTCTTCTTCTTCATCATCATCTTCTTCTTCTTCTTTTTTTAGTTCCGCCTGAAATTCTCGATGATCAGTCGAGTCATGACGTCACGGTGCAGGAAGGTGACTCGGTCGCCCTCGTCTGCGTAGCGAATGGAAGACCACAACCGGAAATCACGTGGTATCGATCTAACGGCGCCCAAAAGTGTCATCTGGGAACAGGTGAGAATTAAGGCTCACAGGAAATTGAATTGTTCCATGTGTTCTTAACGTGATTTTGGTCAATTGTGGATTGACCCCATATCGATTAAAATCAAATAATTAGGAATTCAACTTTGGCAATTTCTCGAGATCAAACCTTTCTCGTGATAGAAAGAAGTAGAAGCAAAATAACGTTCCTTTTTCCTTCGGAGCGACCTTGTCTTGCCTCTTATAATTATTAGCTCCTGATTTCGTTTAAATCCGCGTGAGAAGAGCATTCCCAGCCAACACATACACATATACGGCCTTCGTGCTTCTGGCGTTCACTGAAAACTACTCCTTAGGCGTCACATCATGCATTATATATATAATTATATATACATGTATACTGTGTTTTGTCAATACACATGCATGTATGTGCACACTGCATAGCCAACCTTGACGGCCTTGTATATACATGTATATATTTTATATATATATGTATATATATATATATATATATACAGGGTGCGGCCAAAAAAAAGACCCATTATAAAAATCGCGATTTCCCAAACACCACTGATTATTTTGTTATAAAACTTCGCCAGTCTATTTGACACATATCTATCTACAACTTGGCTAAATCTAATGAAATTCGATTCATGAACACCAAAATGGTGCAACCCTGAAGTGAAACAATGTGTTTTTCGTTTCAACAGACATTTAGTGACAGCAATAACGCAATAAGTAACAAAGTAACGACGTAAACAGAAATGCAACAAAGTTCAAGGCTACTTTTTGTTATTGCCAAGATTAGGCCAAACTGTTCTGTGCAAAAAATGTTCGAAGTGAACACCGTTTGCTTTTACGCAAGCTTACAGATGTTTTCGAAAGCCCAGAACAGTCATCTGAATGGTCTCAATTGACAAAAGTCATACCAGATGATTTGTAGCGTATTTTTCAGTTCAGAAATGCTCTTTGGTTTTGTGGTAAGTTTGTTGTAAGTCTCAAGCATTGCACCCCAGACAGCATTGTCGAGTGGGTTCATATCTGGGGAATTTGGCGGCCATGAATCCTTGTCGATGAAGTCCGGACAGTGACTTGTTAACCAATCTTGGGCCATTTTGGCGTCGTGAGTGGGTGCTCCATCTTGCTGAAAAGTGAACTGAATTCCCAAGACAATGTGACAGTCATCGACAAGCTTAGGCAAAAGTTTCTCCACGTAGTAGGCCTACGTAGCATTGAATATGGCCTTCTCGTCAATGAAATGCAAGCGTCCTTTGCCCTCATAGCTGACACCTGCAGAAACCATGATGCTGGGAGAGAACTTGGCTCTCTCGACCAACAGGCGACTTGTATGGATATTGGCTTTTTCTTCTTCGCCCAGACTCGGTTATTTTGAGTATTAATGGGTGGATTGGTGTAAAAGATATTTTCATCGGTCAAGAAAACCTTATTATGGCACACTGTAGGCTACTTTATGTAAAATTATGATTTCCTATTTCGTGAATGCCGTGTTAAATTGAAAAAAATGCAGTTCTTTCTTCTGCCTGATGTCATGATCACAAATATAAAGATACTGGCATAAAATTTTCCAATAATATGCGGAAATATGTTACGAATAAAAATGAAAATATTTGTAAGAAAATATTCAGCGGTTTTCGAGAAATGGCAATTTTCGTAATGGGTCATTTTTTGGCCGCACCCTGTATATATATATATACACACATCTGAAGCATTGAGCTTTGTCGAAGATCACCTCTCATAGCATGCACTCTGCAGTCAGAAGAAGCCGTTAATTTATTTAGCGCATCAGTAGATATAAATATATACGAGGAGCCTTGAAATATTTAAACAAGCGCTCCAAAGATTCCAAAAGGGAGCAATCGTCTGGCAATCCAAAAAAATAACTACAACTCGATGGTGTCTTTCTTACAAAGTTCAGGAGTGTATTATGTAGGCCTATATACGCTGAAGCCGGGCAAACATTAAGAACAGAATGCATACTACAGGGAATAGAAGTATTATACGACAGTCTGGATGGGAGACTCGCGCACTTGGGCACATGTGCACGACGAGGTGTACAGATAAATGGATCATGCAAACAAATGGTGGCCTAAGGAATGACGCGGGTACCAGAAGAACCATACATGCTGATAGAGCGGTTCAATAATAACTATAACAGAGCTATAAGATTCATTCATTGAAGATAAAAATGGTGCATGTCAAAATTTCAGTGAGCTGAACGTAATGAGAAATGTCAGTTTGAAGTGGATAGTGGATACGTTCATTTATATGAAGGAAGATCTACGGTACATTAAAGAGTAATTTTCAATATAGCATCAGCACTGGAGTCCAATACAGTTTTGAACGGTATTGATTAGTAGGTTTTTCAATAGTTAGAAAATGTAGTGTGCATTCAGAAAGAACAAAGTGTAGGCCCTATAGCGTTGCAATAGCGTAGTCTCGTCGCATCCTCAGACTGCGTATGATTTGTTTTAACAATGCTGAAGCTTCGAGCCCATCTGAAGTGAAACAAACTCGTTCACTGAATGGCCCTTAATACAGTTTAATGAATAATCAAACATGAAATCATTGACGTCGAACCACAGACTCCTTAAATGACGGAGCCTCGAACCTGCGAACTTATCAACTTGCACTCTATATCCTAATATAACGAATAAAGGTCCGACTTAATTGGTTGAACTTCTTTGTTCTCTTTGACTCACGAAAACTACACCTGAAAAAATATTAACACAAAAAATGTTGTTTCAGGGTGAAAATGAATTAAATCTGTCCAGATCTATTACATTAACCTGCAGTGCACTGTATTACATTACATTTCATTATTACATTAACCTGCAATGTACTGTATTACATTACATTACATTATTATATTAACCTGCAGTGTACTGTATTACATTACATTACATTAACGTACGTGCACACTGTATTACATTATTATATTAACCTGCAGTGTACTGCATTACATTACATTACATTATTATATTAACCTGCAGTGTGCTGTATTACATCACATAACATTATTACAATAACTTGCAGTGTACTGCATTACATTACATTATTACATTAACCTGCAGTGTACTGTATTACATTACATTACATTACATTACATTAACTTACGTACATACTGTATTACATTACATTACATTATTACATTAACCTGCAGTGTACTGTGTTACATTACGTTATATACATACTTCGTTTATTCAAGAAAAAAATTGAAGTTGACATACCGCAACTTATTAGGGCCTACATGAAAAAAAGTATTTAAAAAAGTAAATGGGCTAAAATAACGAGTGTCCGCAGAATTCACGTTGGAAGCATGCGAAAGATAGATTTCTGGTTCCTAGAGTTAACACTGCGAACAGTCTTAAAAAGAACACGAGAGATGAAATTAAAGTCATCTTTTCTAGGCAGTTCAAAGTCATGTGGTCGCGAACGCAGCGCATAAGACCTTGTAACAATAGGTGGAAATAGGCTTCGGAGTACATGAATGAAATTCCAGATGACACACTTGAAGAGTCTAACGTTATTAAATTATTAGATTATTATTATTAAATTAATTATTAAATTAATTATTAAATTATTACGTTATTACATTATTAAATTAGCATGCATTTCATTATTACATTAACCTGCAGTGTACTGTATTACATTACATTTCATTATTACATTAACCTGCAGCAAACTTTATTACATTACATTATTACATTAACCTGCAGTGTACTGCATTACATTACATTACATTAACCTGCAGTGCACTGTATCACATTACATTACATTATTACATTAACCTGCAGTGTACTGTATTACATTACATTACATTATTACATTAACTTGCAGTGTACTGTGTTACATTACATTGCATTATTACATTAACATGCAGCATACATTATTACATCACATTATTACATTAACCTGCAGTGTACTGTATTACATTACATTACATTAACCTGCAGTGTACTGCATTACAGGAACGATTGGATATCTAGCGAAAGGTTCTCAGCTGCTCATCAACAACATTTCTCGTTACTGCGATGG
>OX457041.1:38449830-38467330 GCA_949752735.1 Lumbricus terrestris
TGCTACTGCTACTGCTACTGCTACTGCTACTGCTACTGCTACTGCTACTACTACTACTACTACTACTGCTACTGCTACTGCTACTGCTGCTGCTGCTGCTGCTACTACTACTGCTACTGCTACTTCTACTGCTACTGCTACTGCTACTGCTACTGCTACTTCTACTGCTACTGCTACTTCTACTGCTACTTCTACTGCTACTGCTGCTGTGCTGCTGCTGCTACTACTGCTACTGCTATTTCTACTGCTACTGCTACTTCTACTACTACTACTACTACTGCTGCTGCTGCTGCTGCTGCTACTACTACTGCTACTGCTACTGCTACTGCTACTTCTACTGCTACTGCTACTTCTACTGCTACTTCTACTGCTACTGCTGCTGTGCTGCTGCTGCTGCTGCTGCTGCTGCTGCTGCTACTACTACTACTACTACTACTACTACTACTACTACTACTACTACTACTACTACTACTACTTCAATTTTCCACTACAATTCATGAACTTAGTGTCCTGCTTTGTTCTGCCATGCCATATCTTGTCTATTCTTGAATCCTGCAATGTCGCTCGACATGAAGTAAGAACGAACGGATTTTCTGTTGAAGCATGCAACGCGTCCTGTCATGTCATGTCATTTCATGTCATGTCATGTCATGTGCCATTTTTCATTGAAAAGTAAATGTCCGATTGTCTTGTGATATTTAACTGGCTATAATTGTCAACAGAGTAAAAATGTCGGTGATTATTGTGATCCCCCAGTGCAGAAAGGTCACTGAAGAAGGCAATCATACGCAGAGACCATGAAAATGAAGATGCCCAAAAATTTTCACACCCGTTTAGCTGTCCTTGGAGGTTTGAATCAGACAGGTCGCAGAGGTGGCAAAGTGGTCGATAGACGATGGTTCTTCACCTCGAACCTAAGCGATCTGGGTTTCATTCCTCTGCTCGTCAGTTGAAATTGAAATAGTGCGCAATTTTCGAACTGTCTTATTAAGTGCACGGCTAGGACCTACATGTACCTCTGCGCTTCGAGGAACGCTTAGTCGCAGGCCTAGGCTACATATAGGTCATAGCACGAACCGTACACGAAGATCTTAAGTGAACTTACACCCATTCAAATTGGCAGCGGTTTGGAAGGATTTAATTGAAAAAGGAAGAGGGTCAACTCGAGGTCATAGATAGACTCATAGGATTGCTATATAAAAACGTATACATTTTAGTTTAGAGGCCATCATCTGAATGACCAGCGACTCCTTCAGTCCAAGGGAAGTTAAATACAGCTGGAACCTGGCGAATAAAATGGAAAAAAGAAAACGACGTTTAATACTATAATAAAATTGATCTGTTATGATCTCCGGATAATAGTTCTTGAAGGATTTTCACGGCCTCGATTAAAAATCATAAAAATAATGATGATACGCGGCAGCAATCGTGATAGCAATTAAAAGTATTAGTAGTAGCAGAAGCGGCAATAGCAATAGTCGTCTAGTACTTACTGGTAGCAATAAGATAATTGCGTTGTACTGCTTCTCTGTTGTGCAGAGGCTGACCCGGAAGTACAGGTGCTGATGGTTGGCGGTTCAGTTGCGCCCCCTGGTGGACCTCAGAGAACCTTCTTCAGACTGGGAGGAGGAGGAGGAGGAGGAGGAGGGGCAGGGGGTCAGTCGACGTCAGGTGCTGCGGCCTCAGCGAGGCTCGACGATTATGTAGCGCCAAAGTTGGATGGTCAGGACGCAGACGCAGACTCCTCCTACTACAACACTCCCGCTTACAAAAGACTTCCGCAGACCAACGACAGAGGCAGGCAGCTGATGACGTCACTTCCTATTCAACTTATTATGCTGCGCTTTTGTTAGATATTTAACTGGGCTTGCGCTATATTATTATGTCGTCATAAACATGGCATACTGTATGTAACAGAGTTTGGCTCTACTTCGTGGATCTTGTTGAAGTGTGCAAATAGTTGTAGAACATCAATCTTGGATCGGCCAAGTTTAGCCGGATGAAACTGAGGTGAGGGGTGGAGGCACGAGGTAAGGTGAAATAGAGGTTAATGTCGTCCAGATGAAATATCAATAGACAATAGACTATGACGTCTAACAATAGTTGAGTATTAATTTAGTGACAGATTGAGTATGTGTAGCATGTAAGCGACTTTAGTAATGAGTTTAAAAACTGAATATTTAGTCGTTGTGGTCTACTATACATTATTGGGTCATTGAATTTGAATTTACAACAGGAACTGATAGACACACCGCTATATATAACTGATAGACACACCGCTATATATAACGTATACATTTTAGTTTAGAGGCCATCATCTGAATGACCAGCGACTCCTTCAGTCCAAGGGAAGTTAAATACAGCTGGAACCTGGCGAATAAAATGGAAAAATGAAAACGACGTTTAATACTATAATAGGATAGAAACTGCGATTGATATAATCGGAGTATTATATTATTAATAGGCCTGAGATAGGTCCATGCCTATTGAAACTTAACTGAGGATGAGTAGAAAGCTTAGCCACTAGACTCATAAAATTTAAAAGATATAACATGAAATAGCCTATTTTGGCATTAAATATTAATACAAGGCGCATGAGATGAGGTGGATTTTACCATCTTCAGCACCGATGACGACTCATAGAATTACTGTTATATGGTGATAGGTAGGCTATAATAATTGCAGGTATTTTGTTGTTGGTGGCGATGGTGAACTAAGACGATGGGAAATAACAAGCTTATTGTTATTTTTTAGTTCTCTTGAATGCCATTCGCATCGTCGGAGGTGTCGGCAAGAGCAGCGCTGCCGCTGCTGCTGCGTCTGCGCTGGCCACCACCAGATGGCCAGACGTCATCGCGTGCAGGTCAAAACATCTTGCGCAAACAGTTTTCGTTATGACGGTCGGCATTTTGTTAAGACAATATCTCTAACAGACTAACTGTGTGAACTGAATATCATATATATATATTGTATATATATGTATTTAGGCCTACATATATATATATAAATATATGTTAGCTTACATGTATGTATGCAGATAATATTATATACAATACATATTGACTTATGTATGCACACAATGGAACATATATTCAGGTGTGAGTTAATGTGATCCATGCATTATAAAACCGTTCACCTTCGCCACATAAACCTAGAAGGTGCCCAGTTGTTAGCTATACAGGTCTAATTGTATCCTATGCATGTCGGCCGTGAATATTTCAACATGACCTTTATGCCGTAAATAAACTGTGTCTGTACGTTTAGTCATCTGTGCACGCCATAAGCCGGTCTGAAATAATGCTGTCGTTTTTACTCTAACTTACCGTGAAAATCGGGCATTATAACCAGTTTTCCATAGATCTTTGTCTATACTACAATGCTTGCCCAATTATGCTACGTCGACAAACGGCATGGAACACAAAAGAATGAGTTGAATTTGTCGTTGCGTTGTTGACGTCATATTTGTGTATCAGAAAGAGAGATGGTCTCAGACGAATAGCCCTTCAGCACCTAATCAACGTCATTGATAACGATGATGACAATGCAAAAATGTCAACCACAATTCGTTTACTTGTAATCTGACCAAATCATCTAGACACACATAGGTTTAAGGTTAACTCCGTGACACTATAGTCAATAACTAGTCATGACAATAGTGAGCTGCAATGTCATGTCTTTGACACAGAGGAAGAAATAACACTAGCGTTTGTCTCAAATTGTATACATGTCCCAGCTTTGCGGACTCTGCTTAGAAGTTAACATTCTGTCAGTTGGCCTTTGGGTCTACTTTATCAGTGAACTCACCAGTGCCAATATTTTTGCTGTTAATTGTAACAGCTTCAAAATCGTAGAGTTGTGTGCGAGCTGTAGATTTATTAGCGACATCATAACGGTTGTCGGAGGTTTGTATAATATATTATATAGTCCACTAAACTCTCTTAGAATTAAGATAGCCTACCAATGAGAAAACTGATCGAAGCTGCATGTATTTGTTCTAATAGACTGAATTGTATTCTTGCATAGGAATTCAAAACAGGGACCTTAATTTCACTTTCTACATACAAATTTGCTGAGTATAGCAACTTAGCTCGAGGGGTTCTTTAGAGGCCAATAAATAATTATTGTGACGAGATGGCAAACCTTACTTCATTTCCACCTGACCCATAGGCCTATATAGTGCCCTCAATGGAACTGACGATCGATGGCTTATTTTTGGAACAGTTAACCACATGAAATAAGTATTTCGTTTGATTAATTTAAAGTAGGCCTATATCTGAAAATTGATTAGTCAGTTGTCAAACTTTAAGAAAAATTGTTAAATTCGATGATACTTTGACATCGATGTCATTAAGTCATTATGTCCTATTCACAAATTTTAAATGATTAAGCTGAATTTTAAAATGTTTTCATGGAGTTCCAGAAACTTTTAGGCTAGCATTATTTTCTACTCATATACATGTAGGCTACCGGTATCGGATATTCCTAAACAGACTCTGTCGTTTTATTCAAAGTTGACGTTTTCATGACCCCAAGAAACCAATTCAGCGCGTGCACATGTAAAGCGTGCCGGAGTCAAGGGCTGTACGGAAAGACCAGCTACGGCATCAGATGCCATGGGGATCGAGTTGGAGAAAAGAAAAATGCGATGGCATAAATGTTAAAAGCAGTTGGAATGAAAAACACAATGGAGTATAATACTATATATGATGGCAATTCGTTCACACATAATAATTATCATCGCGGAGGTCATATTCATTTTCATTCATTTTTTCGTCGAAGAAATGTAGCCTACTATATAGCACACCGTCAAGACCATGGGCGGAGTTTATCAGAGGCTTGGGGGCTAAGCTCCCCCCCAAGAAACCCCATAGTCATGTTTTTTACCGTGTAAATGGTCTATTTTTTCGGACTTAGTCCCCTCCCCAAGCACTTCCAACTTCATGAGATTTGAACTTGACGACTAAAAAAAGGTCATCAACTTTTTCGGCCGGGAAATACACAGTGATTTTCATGAGATTTGAACTTGATGACAAAAAAAGTTCATAAACTTTTTTCCCGTGCGAAACGAAATTTTTTTCGGTGCCGGGCCTTCTGGACCAAGTTTTTAACCCGCCCCCCCCCCAAAAAAACGGAAGCCAAACTCCGCCCATGGTCAAGGCTACTTCTCAAAGGTGCTCCATACCCCGGGACGGCAAAAACGGACAGGACATTTCGAGATGAAAAAGCGGTCCATGCTGGATCGGTGTTTAAGCGCAGGAGCGTCACCAGGAGCGCCACCAATCCTATTGTATCGTAACGTTTCAAAGAGATCCTACCTCGCTTCCACTTCTTGACTTCGACTCTCTTTCGAAAGACCTACAAAAACCGCCCAAGCTCATCCTTCTCTTCCTAACCGTCCTCTCTCAGGTCTTTTCTGTCAACCTACTTGAATCCTGCCTGCATGCATCAGGCCCCAGAAATGTTCAGGAAATGGGCATGAGCCTCTCCATGCAGTGGTGAATATGTGGAAGAAAAGACAGAGGTCATGACCTGGAGATGACACTGTCCAACGAGCGGCATAACTCAAAAATTAAAAATTGAACACTGAATTTGTTTTAAAACACTGTAAAGTGCCAGCGGTTCCCAACCCGGGGCCCGTCTGGCCTACAAAAATGGCCCGCAGCACCTCAATGAATTAAGAAAAACATAAAAATTTTGTAAAAATTGACAATTTGGACATGACAGAATATATAATTCTTTTCTATTACAAAATTATTTCATTCGGACGTTAATAGATCGTATCAAACATTGTTTCGGTTCAGTCGCAAACGGTAAATTACTTATACTCTAATTCTAATAGGCCTCTATCTCCTTCCGTTCGCCCTATACCATTCTTTTGGCAGTCTCTCTTCTTTCTTCGTTCTTCTCGAAACCTGGTTGCTCTCAAGGGGCTCTGCACAGTGGGAGCGCTTCTGAACAGTTCATCCTAAGCTTTAGACGCTTTACAAATGATCAAATGCAATACAATACAAACATACAAACCAATTATAATTATTGTGCGTCCAGAGCAAATGCCTGTTAATTATAGGCCTATGCATCGTTTCGCACCGCAAAAACGACGAACAATAATGGTACGACGTCACGCATGGATACCAAATTTTCGTATCTAAGCACGAAGTAGGCCTACAACGGTTTTCCGCCAGAGGAGTAATGGCGCCACACGAGCGTAATTTTAACACGGTTTAGATAGGGAGAATACGGCTTAGCGTATACTGGTTCGTGTGTTCGTCATAAGCGGCTTAAATATACCGCATAATTTAGGTAAAATTGCAATGAACCTGTACGCTAAATGTTAGTCTCTGTTAGTCAAGTTTAGCTGAACAATGGGAAAATTTGAAATCTCGTTAGATACTTTTTTAACGCTTCGACCGACCCTATATAAACTCCAGCAACGTATGAGCCAGTACCGCTTCTCGGCCTTTTGGCTAAGATCAAAGTGAAATAATAATTAAATGCTTCCCTGCTGGGCCGATGGCGTGGATTAAAACCCCGTAAGCCCTAGTAAAGCAGGAGGGCCTCTGGCGCACCGTAGCTGGTCGTAAGCCTATAATAAAAATTTAAAAAAACCACAACAAAACAACAAAAATAATTGTAAAACGATGTGCCGAGCGCCGGACTCATGAGCCGACGCTGAAGGAAGGGGCGCTGTGCATGAGTTCAGCAAATCAATGACAGCCACGGGATTGTTGAAAAGATTATCTTTGAACTTATCAAACATTCTTCTTTGATTCAATTATACGAATTTCATATGCCTTCCGTCAATTAAATTTTAGCCTTGTTGCCCCCTAATGTCCTTTAACTAAGAAAAAGTGGCCCTCGTGTCCTCCAACTTAGAAAAGTGGCCAGACAGTCAAAAAAGGTTGGAAACCACTGCTGTAAACGAATCGACAGTTCATTAAACTGATCGTTTTAAGTAAGGAACATCAATATTACGGGTTGCAAGGTAAATAGGGTGGGGGGGGGGGCAGATTGTAAGGAATCTACAATGTCTGTACATCCTTCAGAGTTGTTGTTGTTATCAAACCCATGATGTCCATCATGGACACGAAAATAATATACTCAGCCATGCAGCATATCAGGACAGTGTAACATTAACCCGATTCGCTCTATTTCTCGTTCTATGGATCTAGATCTTAGAATACGATTCTGCTGATCTTGATGAAGTCTCAAACCCCTTCAGTTTCTACACGACTCCATTTCGCAAGCACAATGTCATATCATACGGTTTGACTACCACGCGACACTAAAAAGTATACACTGTGTAAATAGAGATAAATTTTATCTGGAGCCTCCATTAAACATGTCGCGTATTCACACATTGACCGTGTTGTGAGAAATGTGAGTGGAAATTCACACATTGACCGTGTTGTGAGAAATGTGAGTGGAAATTCACACATTGACCGTGTTGTGAGAAATGTGAGTGGAAATTCACACATTGACCGTGTTGTGGGAAATGTGAGTGGAAATTCGCACATTGACCGTGTTGTGAGAAATGTGAGTGGAAATTCGCACATTGACCGTGTTGTGAGAAATGCGAGTGGAAATGGATTGTGATCAGCTGTGACTAATTTCACTCTGGCCTTCGTGACCTCTATCATCTCAGTGACCCCCGTCACCGCAGGCGTGACTTCTTTCCAGCATCATTAACCCGGACAACGAACTTTGCTGGAAAGAGACGCCTTTCCACAAGAGAGCTGCAGAAAGAAGTCGGAATGAGTGTATGAATGAATGAATGAATGTAAGTTGCGTGCAAGCAGCGAGAGAGAGGGAGATAGACAGACAGATAGACAGAGATATTTGGATAGACATACAGACAGACAGAGAGAGACAGAGACAGAAACAAAGACAGAGACAGAGGGGCTAGATGGAGGGATAGAGGGATGGGGGAGGAAGGAGGAAGCGTAGACATGGATGGGGTAGAGATATCTGGAATCTGCCTTCGGTGATAAACCCCTCCCTGTAATTAGAGTCCTCGTCTCTTCGTCAGCCGCCTTTTCATCCATCCATCCGTCCCTCCATCCGTCCATCCATCCGTCCATCCATCCGTCCCTCCATCCATCCATTCATCCATCCATCCATCCGCAGAGACTCAATCGGACGTTCGTCAATTTATCCGCTCCCTCTCTCTCTCTCTCAATTGCCGCAGTTGCCTCAACCGATTAGATGCAGAGTAGATAGATGGTCGTCTGCCCAGATATTAGATCAACGGATCTGACTCACTCTCCTCTTCTTCATCATCATCCCAGCAGCAGCAGCAGCAGCAGCAGCAGCAGCAGCAGCATCAGCTGTTCATCTCTACGTCGATCACCAGATGTCGTGGCGGCGCCATTCAGATCGATAGTCGACGAATCTGTGCGTCGTCGTTGGCAAACTCTTGACTACACATCAACCGGAAACGAAGAGTTAATTAATTCATTTTCGTTCATTGATTATTTTGCGCTACATCGATTTGATTCTTAATCAGCCGCAAATTGTTATTGTTGGCTGTCATATCTGAAACTGACTTCGTTTCATATAATCATGCTGCCGTGTGACTGTCTGCACTTAACTAACTCCAGCAGAACTAATTAACCGTAGGTCTATTTGTTTTGAAAGGGATTCTGAGCCATGCTTTAGGCCCAACTGACTCAAGGTAGTTCGATTCTAAACGGTCATCCGTATTGTATTGTAAATCTTTAATGTTTAGAAATGTTATCTTTGAAAATAAATCTTTAATATTAGGAAATGCTATCTTTGATAATAAATCTTTGATATTTAGAAATGTTATCTGTTTATATGATGATTCGGCTGAAATTGTGGGCCTACAGGGAAATGTATTCTTAATCAACTCAAGCAGTTTCTCAATTTCGGTCATCAAGGATTCTCAACGTAATCCCGTTCATTCGGTAAGGTCCTGACTCCTGTGGTTTCTCATTTCTCCTTTTTACTTGAACCTACAATGTATTGGGCGCAAACGACCTGGTGTGTCTACTAGAATGTAGAGTAAGCAAGTATGCATAGTCTGTAATTTACCAGGGACATATACGGGGTGGGCCAAAAATACCCCTTATGCATGAAATATTTTGATGAAATCTGACCATCTTGTGTAAATATGAGTTGTCTTTAAGACTGCAAAATTTCATTTTGATGTTCTTACTTCTGGACAAGATATTGGCCAAAATCCGTGGGGGTCTTTTTTGACCCTGTACAAACTCTGATGCACATAAAAGTAAAGTAACAGTTGCTACAATGAAACTTAATTCTAAGTCTTTCTCGTATATGGATCATCAGCTTTGGGTTATGATATCCTGTCGTGGGCTCTCGGTCTGTTTCAAGGTATATGCTGTTGCCGTTGGTGGTAATAACCAATACAGTACGTATTAGGCTACATGTTCGGTCTCAGGGACGTTATTCGGGGAGGGGCAGAGGCGCAAAGGTAACTTGAATTTGTCGAAAAATCACCTATTTATATGTAGGCCTGTGTCAATACGCTCATCTGATCCTCCACCCTCCAATTCCCGGCCCAGACGACACCTGCCTTAGCAGCTGTTCCGCCCCTCTGATCCTATGGTAACTCGACCCGGACCACCACGGACAACCCTCTCACGGACAACCCCTCTAACTCAACGCAGCGCTCGTGAATAAGCTGGTGCCCCGCGCTTGGCTTTCAAGTAGCGCTTTACAGGGCTGTTTTTAAGGAATTTTTAGAACTGCACATCCTCCTCTCTCCTTTCTCATCCTCCATGGTAAATTACTCCCAACCTGGGGAAAATGGCCTATTTCTTACTAGTTTTAACTGCACGGAACGTGGCGGATGTGCTTCTACAACTGCACGAATCCATTTAGAACTGCACATTTTGTGTAGAACTGCACGTTAAAAAAAGCCCTGGCGCTTTAGAAATTTCGAGTTTACGATTACGATTACGAATACATTTAATAAAATAGTATATCTGTATTCGTTTATATAGGTCTAGAACGCTTAACCCCAGTTTTGCGAACGTAACTAGCTGGTAGCAAGCTCCTCTGAATTTAGTTTTTACCTGAAAAACTGAAGCGACTTCCCAGCTGCCCGGGCTTTAGCAGGAATTGAAGCTGGTGGCTCCAGCAGGAGTACACAGGCATTCTGCTGATTAATTATTCATTACCTTGTTCACTTACATATTGAAGTATAAGCATGGGCTTAGTCTATTCACTTGCCCCATCCATCTACTCATACATCCATTCATCCATCTATAATAATATATAGTCATGCATTCGATGAAATCTGATTCGCTGGTCTCTCTAGTCCACATGGTGTTCTATGCTGGTCCCGTTTACACCATACATCACACCACTCGGTCCAATGCTCACCGACAGCTCTATAGACTACCATTTACATGTCGACCATATTATAACACCCACCTGTTTTACCATTTGATTGCTCCTCGTCTAATTCAACTCTCACATGATTCTTGCTTTTGTCTGCTGGCGAAGCGATGGAAAGACAGTGTAGGACTTAATCTAAACGAATTTCTATAGCAACTGCATAATTTATGGCATCGAGCCTCTCCTCAGTTTTGATGAGTTGATCGGATGAGATTCACCAACAATATACACTGTCCGTTTGAATGGGCGCAAAGTCAATTAAGGGCCGCAAGTGTCCGGACTGCACTGGCTCAAGATTCAATTCCTGAAATAAGCAATTACACTGACTGCCTTTCGAGTGAATGATTCAAGACAAAATTTGTATCACACAAAACTCAAAGCACTGCAGTTGTCAAAATAGCAGACCTGTCTGAGTTCCTTGTTTACCTCTTAAATTACCGGTATCAAATGTCGCCATTCACTCAAAGACACATCTGGTAAGTACACCATAGGCGCCTTTGCGAGATTCTAGTTAAGGTGCTATATAAGTGCCACTTACATTACATACATACATACATACATACATACATACATACATACATACATACATACATACATACATACATACATACATACATACATACATACATACATACATACATACATACATACATGCATACATGCATACATGCATACATACATACATACATGCATACATGCATACATGCATACATACATACATACATACATACATGCATACATACATACATGCATACATACATACATACATACATACATGCACACATACACACATACATGCATACATACATAAATACGTACATACATACATACATACGTACATACATACATACATACATACATACATACATACATACATACATACATACATACATACATACATGCATGCATACATGCATACATACATGCATACATACATACATACATGCATACATGCATACATACATACATACATACATACATACATACATACATGCATACATACATACATACATACATACATACATACATGCATACATACATGCACGCATACATACATACATACATGCATGCATACATACATACATACATACATACATACATACATACATACATACATACATACATACATACATACATACATACATACATACATACATACATACATACATACATACATACATATATTACATATATTACATTCAGACATGAATTATATGCAAACATGCATTGCATACACACATAATGCCACATTACACAGTTACACACACATATATATACATACATACATACATATATTACATACAGACATGAATTATATGCAAACATGCATACACACATAATGCCACATTACACAGTTACACACACATATATATATATACATACATACATACATACATACATACATACATACATACATACATACATACATGCATACATACATACATACATATGCAGTACATACATACATTCATACATACATTCTTACATACAAACAATGTCATGTTTATATATAGCCTACACGTAACCTTACATGTATGCATTTACATGGAGTGTGATTACAACAGAGATTTATGTGACACAAGCTAAACACAACGAGCTGTGGCTGGCTGTTCCAGGTAGGATGAGAGTCAAAGCCGCGCTGGAAATGTAGGCCAGGAACGTGCAGAAAAAATACGTTAGAGACAGGCAGGAAGGACGTTACAGAGAGACGGACAGAGAGACGAACAGAGAAACGGGCAGAGAGAGACGGACAGAGAAATGGACAGAGAGAGACGGACAGAGAAACGGATAGAGAGAGTCGGAGAGAGAGAGACGGATAGAGAGAGAGAGAGAGAGAGAGAGAGAGAGAGAGAGAGAGAGAGAGAGAGAGAGAGAGAGAGAGGCGGACAGAGAGACGGACAGAGAAACGGACAGAGAGAGTCGGAGAGAGAGACGGATAGAGAGAGAGAGAGAGAGAGAGAGAGAGAGAGAGAGAGAGAGAGAGAGAGAGAGAGAGGCGGACAGAGAGACGGACAGAGAAACGGACAGAGAGAGTCGGAGAGAGAGACGGACAGAGAGAGAGAGAGTCGGAGAGAGAGACGGACAGAGAGAGACGGACAGAGAGACGGACAGAGAGAGACGGACAGAGAGACGGACAGATAGGCGGACAGAGAGACGGACAGAGAGGTAGGCGACCGGACATTGGAGACCATGTAAGACACCTTTGTCTGGAACGCAATAAAAAAAAGACCTTCAGTCATGAACCCAGTTAATATCGGCTTGTCCTCTGACGATCTCTCTTCACAATTTCATGAAGATATTAACTGCGACAGACGCCCTCGTTCTTCACGAGGTTGATCGCCTGACAACATCGTCATTTCTTCACTGCGTCGCTGACTACACATCTCACACGTCTACACACATACGCACGCACACACACACTCACACACGCACACAAACTTACACACACACGCACGCACACACACACACTCACACACACACACACGACCCACACACACACACACGACCCACACACACATTCGTGCACATATCCATAGGCGCAACCACCCTATGGGACCCACGGGACGCGTCCCCCAACTTTTGAGTGGTCCCCTAGCTTTATTATTATGGTCCCCCCCAACTGTTAGGACGTGATTTATTATGGTCCCTCCCAACTTTTAGGACGTGATTGCGCCTATGCACATATCCAGTGACGTACGTTGCTGAAATGCCGTTTGGGACGAAAACCCAAATGCCGCTCTTTGACTCTTAATAGTTATTTAGAATAAATTATTTTTGCTCTAAGCTACATTATTGCAATTTGAAATGACGATCGACCGTCGAAGATCGTATAAGCTTATTACATTAAACAATTTTATTTTGTGAAGTTCATAGCCTTTTTGGTTTTATCACTTTCACTGCATTTTTGAATAATTATCCGCTTTGCTATCAAACTGCCTTACATTTTCAACTGACTTAAAAAATGTAGCCTATATATAGGACTTAATCTTATGGGTCCTATATTATTAGATAATTAGGGCTGTTGATTTAATCGCGTTAACGCGTGCGATTAACGCGTTAAAAAATTTTGCGATTAAAATTTTTAACGCATTAATCGCATGCGTTAATTTGATCTTGCTAAAATTGAATCAGAGGCAGTAAAACTCGTTTTAAACGGAAGGCTCAAACTTGAAACTAGTGATACATTCTTTGGCAAATATTCCAAAAAAGAATTTGAGTATTATTGTAGCAATTCGTCGCTCAATTATCGCTTGCATGCGAACCAAAACATGCATTTAACATGAACCGTCGACATCGGCCGCATCGCATCGTCCACTAAGGTTGTTTTCTCACCCCGTCAGACTACGTTGGATGAACTCCAGGAGATGACCAATGGATTTCAGGTTTCAATTGATAAATGTTTACAGAAGGACAACTGAGACGAGGTTTGGCAAGAACCGCTACCTCTTGTGAAAAATATTGTGACTAGATAATGAGGTTCAATAGTTAGACCTAGGCATACTATTGTTAATTAATAAGAGTATCCCTTGACCTTACCAATGTAAATAAACTGGTCTGCCAATAGGTTACAGTTGGCTGAATAAATAATTAATTTTGAGAGTCAGAAAACGGTTGTCTAGTTTTCACATGTAGGCCTATATCGTTTTAATTAATTGTAGCTTAAATGAAAAAATTAACGGATTTTGAGCAGTTGACTAATCTGAACAGTGTTTCAATTCTGTCTGTCATACAAAACTGTTCAATAAGTTAACTGCAGAAATTCAATAGGCCTAAGCCAAAGGTTATTGAATATGTTTGCAATAGAAAGAATGCATTCAGTCGTTGAAATTTTATGCTTCAAGGGTCCTTATAAAATAGTAAGATTAACATATTTGAAGGAAATGTAGGCTATTGCGATTAATTTGCAGTTAATTGCGATTAACAAAATTAATCGCGCGATCAATTTTGATTAAAATGTTTAATCGAACAACAGCCCTACTATATATATATATTTATGCTAGCTGATCTACCCGGCGTTGCCCGGGAAATTTCGATTTTTAGTTCCCAGCCACCCCTGACCCCGCTCCCACGCCGCCCTTCTCACCTCGTCTTACATCGGCCCCAACCCGATCCCAGTCTGGTCGCCATTCCCACCTCGCCTTCTTCCATCGGCCCCACCCGGTCCAACCACTTTGAGTGCCCAGCGTTGCCCGTGACATTTAGGTTTTCGGTCCAACCCAGCTCACACCCATCCATGTTTGCGCTATTATAGTCAGCATTTTTTGCGAAACCGCGTGTCAAAAGACCTGCCCTCGTCGAAAAAAATGAGGTTAAAAATCTATTGGTTCGTTAAAAACCGATCTGCGAAAACTATTGCGTCTTAAATAGGCTAGTGATACATATACGGTATAGATATTAATTAACGCCACAAAGCGCTAAAATTTTAAAATCGGCGGTGACGTCATTAATGTACTGGTTTCAATCATCAATAATTATATCATCGATGGTTTCAATGTCTGTTGAAAATTGGTTGAAAGCAAATAAAATGGCGTCTTAAACACAGCGTTTGGATTGGATGGAAAATGAAATGTTTCAATCTCGGGAAACGGTAAGATTTTTGGATCGCGAAGCCCGATAGTGTTCCCCGGTGATGCTAAAAAGTATTTTTGTAAATATTGAGAAAAATCGGTCGGGTGGATAAGAAGAAAATTGGTTCATTAAAATGTAACAACTTGATTTTATAAGTTTAGATAGTAAGTAAACAGAGCTATGTCAGGCAATGTGAAAAACGTCGATTAATATTGCGTTAATATTGCGTTAATTTGCGATTAAAAATTTTAATCGTGCGATTAACGCGATTAAAATTTTTAATCGAACGACAGCTCTATAGATAATGAAACATTTTATTGTATTAGTTGTGAGTGTCGCTTACTTGTTGTGACGTGTACACAAACATCCATAAGCAGCATAATTATTATGGTAGAATTACCGTAATTATTAGACCAATCATTGTGCTATTAATATATTAGGGTAGAATTACCGTATAATTGTTATCTATTAGGCCCCAACGTTATCTTGCAAGCATTAACGATTGCGCAAATAATAATTGATGTCAGTCGTCATCAGAAGTAATTGCTTCAGTTATTTCGCTTGCAATGATGGATGAAGCCTTCATGAAGGGTCTCGATCATTATATGCACGCTAAATACGTTCTATGGTCAGTTTCAGTTCTTCCCTCACAGTTATTGCAGAGGCGGATATATGACCTAGTTATAATCTATCAGAATGTAATAACCACTCAACTGATCGATTGGTCAACGAGTTAACTAGAATCAATTAATTAATTACTAGTTACAAGATTTTGATTCTGATTCTAATCGGTTGCCAAATTTTACTGCATGGCTAATTGGAATTCTAGTCGACACACGTTGATTAAAATAGTCTATGTAGGCCTATTATAGCAGACTTTCCAGTTTGAATAGCATTCAAACTAAACAATGTATTTCATGTATTATATTAGTTAGATCAAATAAAAATAATATAATTAATATTATGTGCTAATTTTTTGTCAAAATTGCAAGAAATCGATTTCTTTTATACGGTTCTGATTAAAATTATATTTTAACGCTGACCTCCCAGAATAATTCCACCTCAACGGAGTGTTAGGACTATTACGATCAACCAAGATAGCAAAGTCGACTTAACCAAGGTGACAGTTTCTTATAAAAAATTTCTTCTTTTCCACTTTTCTTTCTCTTCTGTTTTTTTTCTTATCCGATAATATTCACTCTCATATTTTCCTTCAACCTTGTCTTGCCTCCTGTGCACAAGTCCCGTCCGATAAAGCTCGTCTTCCCTTCGGTATATAGCGTATACGCCTCAGTGTTTAATCCAATCCCCTGCTTTGGAAGGGGAGGGGAAATCCAGGTTTGGGGTAGGGGGAGAAAACCAAAGGATCGTTCGGTGGACGGAAAGCGTTGAGGCGCGTAATTATTTCCACTTTTCTGGTGATCTATCTTCTCGAGTTATTCCGATGACCTCCTTTCCACATTGTATGGTTTTTGTGTCAAAATACCGGTTGTAAATATCTGATTAGAACTGAGAATCGATCAATAACACTTTCAATCATAATATAATATCTCTTGGTAAGTAGCATCACGGTTTATTATAACCGTTTATGTAACGCAATACAGTATGCGTGTAAAAAGGCTGTAAATATTTCGAGGTTCACGGCATCTTACTGGCAGGTAGGTACTTAACCGAGGATGGAGGCATGAGCTACACTACGGTATGGCACTCTCTCGCGCACTCTCTCACATATATAGCGCTACTCTCTCCTTCGCTCACTCCGTATTTGTCTTTGTCTCTGTTTACCCCCCTCTCTCGAAGATGCCTAGATTACACACTGGGTACGCCTCGGAACATATATGCGTACCTAACTTTATATTATCAGAGAGGTTAAGCTTACTCAGAAAAGTACATCAGCAGGACAGATATTGAAAAGCAAACACAGCTCAAAACACACAGAAGCTCGAAGTGATGAAGTGAGAAGGATAAGGAGATGAGAATTAAAGCAACGGGGGGAAAGAATGTGGAGCAAAGGTGGGTCGGTGAATTTGTGGAGATGACCTGATCTGGCGCATGCGCAAACGCTCAATCGATGAACGCAATGAGTTTAGCGATAGATGAAGGAAGAGAGCGATTGATTGGTTGAACTGTTTGTCATCGGACAAATCTCTGACTGAGGCGAAGAACACAGCCTGGGTAGAGACTGAGGCAGGCAGGCAGGCAGGCAGGCAGGCAGGCAGGCAGGCAGGCAGGCAGGCAGGAAGGCAGGCAGGCAGGCAGGCAGGCAGGCAGGCAGGCAAGCACCGAAACTGACAAAGACAGATGGGGCAGAAACTGAGGTAAACAAAACGATAATAGACGGAAAAACAAATGTGCTGAAGAAGAGAGAGAGAAACAGACATACAGACACACAGACAGAGAAAGAAGGAGAGAGAAAAACAGAAAGAGAGAGAGAGAGAGAGACAGAGAGACAGAGAAGGGGAGAGAGACAAAGAGAGAGACAGCTAGAAAGAGGGAGAGAGAGGGAGAGAAAGACAGGCAGATAGACAGACAGACAGAGATAGACAGA